>WPIO01000003.1:13875000-14115000 GCA_009760855.2 Cristatella mucedo | reverse complement strand
AACTGGTGGCTCGGACTTCGGAGGAAAGCTCTACGGACAGCACGATAGGTTCCAACCGGTCACGAGGCCCTTAAGCTGTTTGCTCACCTTTGACTGTTGCTCAATTTAACGTCAAGGAGTGACAACAAGCAGTGGACCCTTATTTTGTTGTGAATCTTTTTCAGCTTTTTTTCGTTTTACTCTGCTTCCCCTACTTGCTCCTTTTTTCTGATTCTTCTCCTTTTCTTTTCTCTCTCTAAGATGTCTCATTATCATATTGCGTGCTTCATGAGCTTTTAGCGTTCTGCCTTACTCCTCACTGTTTTTCTCTCTCCATCTCTCCATCTTTCCACCTCTCTCTCTTTTTCTCTATCTATCTCTCTCTCTCTCTCCCTCTCTGTCTTTCTTGCTCTCTCTCTCTCTCTCTCTCTCTCTCTCTCTCTCTCTCTCTCTCTCTCTCTCTCCATCTCTCCCTCTCTCTCCATCTCTCCTCTCTCCTTTCTCTCCATCTCTGCTCTCTCCCCCACCTTTCCTCTCTCTCTCTCTCTCTCTCTCTCTTCATCTCTCTTCTCTTTACATTTCTCCTCTCTCCATCTCTCCTCTACATTTCTCCTCTCTCTCTCCATCTCTCCTCTCCATTTCTCCTCTCTCTCCATCTCTCCTCTCTCTCACTCCATCTCTCCATCCCTGTCTCTCTCTCTCTAAATCTCTCCTCTCACTCCATCACCCACTCTCTCCTCTCCCTGTATCTGCTCTTTCTCCTCTCTGTCTCTCTCCCTTGCTTGCCCCCTGTCTCTCTCTCCAATTCTTTGGTACTTCATCTTTGCCATTTTCTCCACCATCATTACAGTCTTCTTTGACTTTTTTTTTAGGCACAAGAACCAAATATGAGGAAGCTGCTGCCAGCACCTGCAGCATTAATCAATCGGACCTGGGATACCGAAGAAAGTGCGCTGCTCACGATGGCAGAACATTAGGTCAAACCATTAGAAGCATGCAGCTGAGCCAAGAACTGTAGTGGAATGAATAAACCCAACGAGCATCAGCCAAAACATTATCCAGCCAGCAAGCAGTACTAAGATCATCAGAGAGTCGTGCCGATGGACAAGCCAAGACTAGGAAACCCCGAGAACAGCAAGGGCAGAATACGAATCCTGCTGCATTAAGCAAAGCAGCTACAGCCTCTAGTGACACTGCTGCAGCCATTGCTTTGGCTGCAGATGCAACTACTGCAAGGGCAAGCTTGACTCAAAACAAATAACTTCAACTAAAATGACGCAGCAATAACCTAGTCGAGAGCTTCAGGCTGGGAATGTTTTACCTGTATAGATCAGTTAATCATCAGCAGGAAAAATCGCTCTCTTCTGCTCTAGACTTGCTAATTACCTACCACTGACCCCTTCCCTATCTCAGTTTGATGGCACAAGGCCTCGTTCGATTGGAAGAATCGCTGAGTCTGTGCTAGACACAGACGACCCTGGTTTGACCACGAGATGCGAGAGCCTCAAAAGCAATACATTAATCTAGGTGTATAAAGGCATGCAAAGCAAGGCTTGCACACCACTAGGCTTGCTGGGGAGACTAATGAGCCATTACTAATTAGCTAAACTGGGTTTGCCTAATTAGAAAAACCTGGTTAATGGCATTGCCAGTGGCTGAGCAGGCTACCCTAAGGCCTAGGGCAAACAGGAAGGCCCATCCAATGTCCATCTGGCAGCAGCTGCTGGCTATGACCTTGATTATATCAGTACCAACACCAACAGTGCCTCCAAGATAGCCATCTTCAGGGCTGGCAAGGCAGCAATCGGAACGACTACAGAAAGTGTCAGCACAGGTACCGATATCAACAATCCGAACATTTTGCATGACAGTAGTCTTTGCTGAACGAAGGATGGGGTGGGATTGCTATCGAAGTGCAAAAAAGATCAAGCTGGTGGGATGCAAGCTTAAAAAGTGACAACGGCTACTGTGCCATCTAATATAAATGTATAGCAAGACTTGCCTAACTTGTAACTTGAGGCCTGCTGAGTTGAGATACAAAAATTGGTAATACAAAAGGCCAAAATATATTCCGACCATGTTTCTGCACCGAATATGCAGGTGACCTCATTGACCCCATTGCCTGTGCCAGTTACTAGTAGCCGAGTGACAGGCCGTGAGGCTAGAGTGCAGGTGTCTTGATAAATTAATGTGAGGTGTAACAGTTAGAGGCACTGTACAGAGATTTTGAAAGCACTTCCCAAAGATATTGATTGTACATGCAGCATTCACTGCTGTTCATTAGGCTTTTCTAAAGCTACATCGGCTAACACTAAGTGAGTTAGGTCGACTTCCCAATGCTGTGATGTCGCAAAGCAGTTGCCAGGTTGGAGATGGCGGAGAACTGCTAAAGACTTTGAGGCAAGGCGTATGGGTATCTGAACCCGATTGTTTTAGCCTTAGAGCACTTGTCGTATACCAGTGCATTGGTGAGAAGGACGAGACTAATTACACCAAAATAAAAACGTCTGATACCCAAGTTTTCTCTACCGGTGCCTCATACTTGTATGCACTAAATACCTCCCTCTGTCTCTATTTGTGTATGTCTCTCTCTCTCTCTCTCTCTCTCTCTCTCTCTCTCTCTCTCTCTCTCTCTCTCTCTCTCTCTCTCTCTCTCTCTCTCTCTCTCTCTCTCTCTCGGTTGTCGTTGTCCATCACTATCTATGCTCTAGCCTGCTTTGTCAGCCGTAATGCAGGCCAGCTGTCGTTGTCTGTCAATACATATGCATCCAGCATTGCTAAGTGCCACATCTATCGCTCCACGGGTCACTTACGATGAGACTGCCCTTAGCAGCATCACAGCAAGAAACACTTTGCAAGGGTTTTAGCCTCATCAAACATCATATATCTCCCGGTCCATACACGTGAAGAAATCTTAATTTGACGCACGACTTTGCCCTGCCGATTGGCACACTGCTATCTTTATGGCGCATAGTTTTGGCAGAGAAGACCCCTGCCAGTGACACGGAAGGCTGCATCATGCATGGGCACATAGACAGTGACCAAAGGTGGAGGCTCTTGCCAGTCGACCTGTCCCACACTGACCATGCTGAGTCATCAGTTATTTTGCTGGACTTCTCTGGAAGCAGAAACCACACCTGGCCATGTCATGCTGCTGAGGATGCCCCACCAGCTAGGGAGTAATCGACAGAAGTGCTCCAGCCACGTGCATTGGGCACTGCACATATGCTTTGCAGTGGCTAGGACTTGTGAGCCTCATTTAGCAACCCACCTGAAGGCTTTACTTAATTATTCCACCTGAGTGGAGAAGCAGAACAAAGGGGTCAGCTTATCAATATCTAAACAATTGACTGACAGGTAAGGCTGAGGGTTGCCGAGCAGCAGCACCAGAACTAGCAAGCACGAATCAGCCTCGTGGACAGCGATAGCGATCTCGAAGACGAGTAGTCAAGCAAAATTGCTATAGCAGATCTCTAACAAACATTGATACAGTCCCGTGTTTTCTGAAGTTATCTCAAGCTCTGAATGTGGGCACGAGCACGAGCACAAAGCAGCAATGAAAATCCCTGCAGTATGGCCATTGCTACAGCTGTAAACTCTATTTGGGTACTAAGAGGGTTTTCTACGATGCCAGGTATGTTTAACCTACATTCAGCACGTAAAAACACTTTGTGACACGGCCCAGTGGTTAAAGGTGCTCGCCCAACCAAGGTCAAGGTGAATGTCTTTATGGCCGAGGTCATGGGCTCGAGCCGTGGCATAGGTGAAGCCCCTGAATAAAGATTAAGTTCTCTTAGTGTGCTATACAAATGAATTGTATATATATATATTTATATTTATATATATAGTTCAAACAGAAATGCATAAGCTGTTGGTATATACGTGTTTCATGTGGCATTGTCTCACTTGTCTGGCAAGGACAGAGGCTAGAGGCTTCTGCCGTGTCCTTCTGCTAAAGCACATTTCACAGTGCCGAAGTTTCCGTTAAAAAGTCTGCTACTGGTGTACGCCGAACATCCTTCTCAACCAGTCGACATTGCTTATAGTCATTTTATTGGGTTCAAATCAGGCAACTGGCTGGGCCATTGCATTAGCACTGCAAAAGGATATGTCAAAAAGTACTTAACTGGCCTGGCAGTGTGCTTACAATCGTTATCTTGCTGCCAAATATAACGACCCTCAAGCAGACAAACCCGATGTATTGCTGCTGCAATGACCCACCCAGTCGCCTGATCAGAAACTATAGAACTTGATGAGACGATATTAAGAGGCGGCTGAGGTGGGGTATTTGACTTATTTCAGTAGCCAACCTATAAGTGAAATTCAGGCTGTGGTATGTGCTAGAGCTGAAGACAACACAGAAGCGGATGGCCTCTGTGCCGGGCCAGATAAGGGAGATCCATAAGGAATCGTGGTGGGGAGTCGTCACACTAAGGGCATAAATAGCAACAGCATTTCTCTTTGGGCTAACAGTAAATACTTGTAAAAGCTGCAAGTAAATTTAGAATGCCTAGCATCCTAGATAATCCTTCCATTACTCAAATGGAGTTTCAGCCACAGCAGCTATGGCTACACTATAAAGATTTGTTTGCAGCTGAGTGTACCAGCATTGGAAGTAACTCAGTTCATGAACGTATATATGGGAAGTTATGCATAACGACAGACACAATCTGTTGCGACTCTTTGCTAGAAACACATAAGTTTGGACTAGCTGCTCTACAATAATGCCCGGCACTCTTGCTCTGTTACTATCATTTTTTCAGATTGCATCATAGTGAAAAGGCAGCTTGCTTGTTCAAACAAGATTATGACTACCAAAATATTACTTGGAGTTCCAGAATTATAATGTCTGAGAAACGGTTATGTCATAATCCATGCTTAAGAAACAAGCAGTATAAAACAAAGGCAGTACACAAGCCATGTATTAGCTAGTCAGTTGTGCTCTAGGAGTTGGACTCGAAATGTTGTACTCTAGCCGTTGAGCCTGGCATGAGTTGAGCTGTTAGCGTTGAGACAGGTGGGAGTTGAGCTCTAGAAGTTAAGCCAGGTGGAAGATAGGCCAGGTTAAGGCTGAGCTCTAGGTAGTAGTTAAGCCTGAGGGTTTCCACTGATCGGCAGTTCAGCGATGCACTGGGCGCCGTGTAACAGCTGTTGTACGCAGCAGCAGGATACTAACTAGCTCCAGATATGGACTTGTTATCTTACGATTGGACACTCTTTGTAGCTGTCATGTTCCGATACTATTTCCACATGTCTATGTGCATTGATTGTGCACCTACAAGCCGCTAGCTATGGTTCATATGTTCACAGCTTCACTGCTATGTGTCGTACGTTGACTGGAGGTAGCCATGTTATAAGCTATGTGTTTGCGACCTACTTCTGTCCAGCTGAGTACAGTCCAGACCTGGAAGTCACTGCACCCCGTCTGCAACAATTGCTTCGTTAATTTGCTTATATGGGGCAGCTAACATAGGTACCAGCTTCTTCTGCAAACAAATGGTCCAAATTTCAAAGTTTTTTCTAGTTTGCCTTTTAAAAGACAAACAAATTATAAATGCAATCCCAAATTTTGGTGATTGACAAATGACTGGAACATGGTAAATAAAATTATTTTGTAAAACATGTTTACACCGGAAGTAGCATGCCAAGCTCAATAAAATGAGTTTCTGTGAATATAATGCCAACGGAAGCGTGTTATTCCAGCCAAATTTGTAAATAAAAATAGTGGCTCACCTCCAAGTGCAGGGGATGTGGTTCGAGTTTTAGATGAGAATGCTTTCTAATGCTGAGCTCGAGCAAATGTTTGGGTGGTGCAGATTTGTGTGGTGCTTCCCTCATGGGAGTCACCTGATTAGCTCGTTACTTATTAAAATAGTCATTATTTTGTTAAACCGTGTACAGCAACGGCATCGATGTTGACTACATACCACTGCATATTTTCTGGCGATAACATCAACTTCGAGCTTCACGATCAACAGCTAGCTAGGAGAACAGGTTTCTTCGACATAGCATCTTTAGGCACTAATATAATTTGCTTATATAGCACACTAAGAAAACTTTATTTCTATCCAGGCGCTTCATATGTGCCACGGGGCTCGAGCCCACGACCTCGCTCGTCAAAGGTAAGCATCTTACTCCTAATAATAATAATAATAATATTGCACTTGATAAAGCGCCCTCAGAGAACTTAATCTCTTTCTAGGCGCTTTACATTTGCTGCAAAGTGATACGCAATAGAATAGTAAGTAAAATCATGCTTGAAAAACAAACAAAATGAATAACATGGTTAGGGGTTACATGCACTGGGTCAGCATGCAAATGTGGTTAGTGGCTCCTAGTGTGTACTCCTAGACCTAACCAGGGCGGCAGTAGAGTGAGATGAAGGCCGCTAGCGCTTTTGACAAGGAGCTGCATTCAATCTCCTGAACAGATGGTATATTCCATATTCTTATCCACATCGTAAAAAATAGCATGAAGAGATCAATAGGAATGTAAAAGTGCCATCAAAATTTGACCATCACTCAGCTGTATTTAGATTTTATAAATGGCAACAGCAGATCCTACAGTGTTTGCTTGATGTTGCAGCAGGCCCAAATAGACTGCTAAGTCATTGGCTTCAGTTGTCATGAAACGTGTTCACACTTCCCATGAGTCCAGGCAGGCTCATTCTTTTACTCCCTAATCCCTAACCCTCTATATCAAAGAAATATTCTTAACCAGCAAGTCTACAGAAAAGCAAAAGAAAAACTCGAGGCACAGCACTCAACAGGCCAAAAGTCCAAATTAGGCATAGCAATCGGAAAAAACATGGTTGGAGCTCCCCATGGGCAGACCTGTGCCGAATGGCCACACATCTACTTTCCCAACGATTGACCGACCAGGGAAAAGTTAATGATCAAACTTCGGAAAACCATGGTCAGGCCCCTGCAAACCAAAGAAACCGATAACTCGGCAGCTCTCCGACAACATCCTGCAACAGCAAGGCCAACCGACTGTCAACTGAAAAAAGGGCATAAACTCCTGAACAGGAGCCCATTGAAACGCTTACTTTCTACATAAACAAATGTATCAGTACCCTACCGAGTGACTGACAAGGAACGCCTATACTTCCTTTGCAGCAAATGTAAAGTGCCCAGAAAGAGATTGAGTTCTCTGAAGGCACTATAAAAGTATTACTATTATTATAATTATTATATTATTATATCACTGCCGAACAGCACAGCTGCTAACGTTGGCATCTGCAAACACGACAGGTCGTCACGGTGCAGCACTTCGCCTTGGCAAGCCATGGAAAGCACGAGATGCATCAGTAAGAATTACACAATCAGCTGAGCTCGAGAAGCACAGCATGCCTACTCCCACACTCCCGCCTCTATCTCCACCCCAGCCTGCCAAGTCAATCATGCAAGCTACCTTGCTGGAAGTTAAGTCTGATGGTGGCGTTGCTTTCGCCATAGGCATTCTTGGCGTTCACCTTGTAGATTGCCTGATCGGCTGCCGACACGTCCTTTATCTCAAGAGCCACATAGTATTCACGCTCGGCCGTTTTTTTCAAGTAAATGGTGTAGCGACCTTTAATGAATAAAACAGAAGTGATCGTCAATCAAATGACCAGTGACGCTGGCAGCACAGCTCCTGACGAGCTGTGTAGCAACAGGTGGACATGGCCATGAGAAAGCTGTCAGGACCACGAGCCTCCAGGGCCTGCAGCCCAGCTCCTGCTTGGATGGGCAGTGCTTGGATATTCGACTGAGCAGCAGTGAGTGCTGCTCAAAGAGCAAGCTCAAATGTCAAGTACTGCAAGCCCTGGCAGATGACTACTGCACCAATGGTATGGCTGTAAAAACTGGCAATAAACATGAAAGATTGTAGCAAGCCGGTCATAGAGGTTTTGAACGTGGATCGCCGATGTCGGCAGCTAAGGCCTTAACTACCAACCAAGCTGAGGTCAGTCGACCATTAAAAAATACAGAAATGGTATGGCTCGAGTCAGGCTTACTAAACTACATGCAAGGCCCTGGTGAACAGTGGCAATATCCCAAGCACGGCACTCCTTCCCACCCATCTGGGAATTTCATAAACCTAAGCTGTTGGCACTGCTACCAATCGGAGCAGTCCATTTGTCCCCTCCCACTGAGTTCAGCAAGGTCAAGCTCCCCTTATCAGCAGCAATCAAAAGGCAGACAGATGCACATCGAAGCAGCTTACCACCCTCTTGCAGTACAGCTTCATCCTTTGACCAAACGAGGGCAGGCAACGGATCAGCAGACAGCTGACACTCCAAAAGCAGCTTGGCACCATCTTGCTTAATTGCCGGCTTCTTTGAAAATGTCGGTGCTATGCCACTAGACGAGAATGAATGGTGGGTCAACTGAAGAATGTGCCCTTGCACGGCCTAGACTTGAAGCTGCCTTCCATGCAACAAAAATGACATCACAGAAACCCCCTTTCCCCTGCCTGTGAAGCCATGCAGCTGGCAGGGTGCAATATAAGCTGGGAGAAATGTGCTACAACGACATACAAAGGTGCCCAACTACACGGCAGCAGCCACCACGTGGCTCTCCTGCTCAGCAAAGCTGCATCCCCGATTGCACACAGTGCGCTATCCACTGCATGAAGCTGCAATTTCGCTTCTGTTTGCAAAATCTGCACAAACCGTTTCACAATTGCTCACTGCCAGACCGTGTGGCATTTCGGTCCCCTTCAACTCTTGTCCTTCAAATCTTTGCATACAATTTACCTCCAATTAAAACTCGTCATTTTCACATCGAGGTGAAATTTCTCAAACTAGCAATCGTTCAGAGATGCAGTGCACAATGCTTGACTCTAAAGTGTGAGCTCCACACTGCTGATGTTCTCTATGCGAGCACACACACACACACACACACACACACACACACACACACACACATTAAAAGATAAACGTGAGCGCTAGAGGGCTAGCACCAAGCAAGCATACTGTCTAAATTATTCGTGAGCCTCCTCTCAACCGATGTTAGTGGGCATAAGCAAACTTTGTATCCCGAGCGAAAACTTCTAATCAATCACTCTCCAGATGTGCATTCTGGTATTTTCAACCACGTAAGCAAGTGCACACTCTGGTATTTCAACCACGTAAGCACAGCTAGCTAACGTGGAAGACTACCTCAGCTGATACCGCAGAAATGCAGAGGTTCTCGATTTAATGCCTTAATTAAGACTGCATAAGCATGCACAAGTGTTCAGATTTTCATAGTTGTTTGTGTGTGTGTGTGTGTGTGTGTGTGTGTGTGTGTGTGTGTGTGTGTGTGTGTGTGTGTGTGTGTGTGTGCCCGCGGATTGTATAAATTTGATTGTGAATATTTGTATGTGTGTGCGCGCACGTTTGTGTGAGCTCCACTTAAAAGATAGGTTCTAGTAAAAACTCCACAATACGATCGTCCCTAAGGCACTACTAGATTATGGGTAACAATAACAGTAACAGGACAATTGTAGTGCCCTAGGGGAACTAGTTCTCCGTCTGGTCACTTTACACATGCTGGTAAAGGTTCATAGAAATTGTTAGTGATTAGCCAAGCAAATCCTGTAAAGAACAGCTGAGTTTTTAGCTTTTGTTTATCGTCAAATCGGGGAGAATCTAGTAACGTCAGTCGGGAAAGGGTTCCAGGCTTTAGGAGTATACAAAAAAGTTAGCTGACTTAACAGCCTCATTTATATAGCAGCAGAAGAGCCTTCACGGCAATCACCACCACAGTGATTTCAGTGGGCAATTAAGGATAGCCCACGTCAAGACTCAAACCCACGACCCGGTCATAAAAAGCAATCATCTTACCCCTAGGCTAAAACTCAGGAGTATGCTAGAAAGTCACAGCTAAACAATTTTAGTTAGCTGAGTGGGTGGTGTGATGCCTAGTCTGATTAGGTAGTAGTTCAGATAGGAAAGCTGGCGCAACAGAACGACAGGAGCTAAAAGCAAGTGACAAAATGAATGTATGTCCCATCCGCAAACGGTTGGCCTCAGCCCCTCGAGATGGATGCTTGCATGTGCTGACACTAGTTCAGCGTGTGCATCGCAGAGGAACTCGCACATCCACCCAAGCTGGCAGGCTCACAAGTTTGTGAGCCCCCAGTCTTGCCTAGTCTGACATAAATGTGCACATGCACTTGCACGAGCACACTCACACTCACACGCAAACTGTACAACTGAACAAGAATACATAAACACGTGGCCTTTTGGGCAAGCGAGTGAGTCAAAAGGTAGGCAAGCTCTGGTTTAAAGCAGGCTAGCAGGCCAATCATCTGCTGTGAAGAGCCAGCTACCATTCATTAGGTTTAGAGGCCGAAAACGCAGGGCATTTGGCAAGCTGAGACTTAAATTTTGCAAATAAATGCCTCATATGGTTTTCAATTCTGGCTAGCTACCAGATTAGTGGTGCTTTAAGCAGCAAAATAAATGGCAGAGCGATCCAACACTGGCTATCCATTAGCATCAGTGTGACCGGTAGTCCTCAGTGCTGCAAAGTTAGCAACTATTAAGCAGCATGAGGTTGTGAAAAATCAATTCTCATCAAGCCACGTTAAGCAGAACACATCGCAAAGTTTTGAATCCTAGATGACAAGACCGTGAGCATATAATCGGCATGAGATACAACACAGAAAAAAAACAGAGTCGTGGCCGGCAGCAGCTGCTGATGCAACCAAACACAGGGACAGTGTGAGGCCAAATCGACAGAGAAAATGAGTATGCAGGCAGTATAATGTCAAGCAGTGTGGGACCAGAGCCCTTGTCCTAATCTGGCCTATTTAAGCTTGTCGCCGGGACTTGCCATGGCCACCTCAGCCAGGCTTACACTCTTGGGTACGTTTAATAACCAGCTCACCATTAAACAGCAGCGGTAGATGACCACTGGTGTTGATGCATCCCAAATTCCCCGATCCCACCAAAACTTTAATGTCGAATACTCAGCAACGACCAGATAACTCAGGCAGTGAGTTCAGGGACCCGGAGCCAGCCATTGGTCGATGTGCTTTCACGACACAAGGTCAGTGGGAGGTTCTTTTGCAATTCCGACAGCCAACAATGGCTGGATTGTGATCTGCCTTTGAGATTGAGCAGTTAGACAAAAGACTAACATTACAACTAATAAGTCTTAGACATTTATACAGCCTCCTCAGAGAACTAAATCTCTTTCTAAGCACATTACATATGGTTAAAAGGAAGCATGTCGATATGGTTACTGATCATTTGCACAGCATCAGCATGCATAAGAACACAAAGGACGATTCACAGTGACCAGCAAATGCTGTGAGGAACAAACGTGTTTAGCTTCTGCTTTAATGCTGTCAAGTCGGGGAGTAGTGATGTCACTCGATCTTGAGTTCCAAGCTTTTGGATCATTCGAACTATAGTCATGGTTTCCACAGGAGTTGAGGTTGATTCAAGGCAAAGACAAACGATTCAAGTCTATAGAGAAGATAGTAAGATGCCTAGCCTGATTGTGAAGTCGTTCTGATAAGTATGCTGGAGCAAGAGAATGAAAAGACCTAACTTCAATGATAAAACCTTTAAGTTGGTGCCTGCTTGACTAGGAGCCAGTACAGGTCGGTGAGAAGTGGTTAACGAGGCAATTGCAACATTCACGACAGACGGGCCTAGCTGCAGACTTTTGCACTAACTGTAAGCACCTTATTGTAAATGCCGCAGGACCTCCACTGCACTGAGTTCCAGAAGTCCAGACGGGATGTCACACACGCATGGACTACTTGGATGCAGTCTTCTTCTCTAAGTAGACCAGAATGTTTGCAATGTTACAGTAGCTTAAAGTAGGCACACTTGACTGACCAGATGAGCACATGCACAGGAGTGTTGGTGGCTGCATTCGAGCCCACGAGAGAACCTCGGCTCTGCTTACGTCGTGCACTTTCTGCTCATCTGAATGTCGAATTTATTGTCTGGCCACCCAAATGCTTCCACTTCAGAGTGTGGGCACTCAGGTGATGAACATGGCCAGAACACTATATACAGCATAAACTGCTTGATCTAGTTAGGCCACTGTGCCTCAATAGCCGTGATCGGTCAAAAGCTGCCGGTTCCACATAAGCAAGGACATGTCACTCTTGCTGACATAATCTGAGCAATCCCGATGGCTTCTCTGACAACAAAACGACAGACGAGAAGGAAGGTAGGGTAAGTATCGATTGTGCCACAGAGAAGGCAGGTAGGAAGAGAAGGTCAGAAAGGTTTCAAGACTCTCACTTTGAAGAAATAGAAGAAACTGCTACATGGTTTTAAATCTGCACCATAGTCACTAGATACAGTCGAGAAGCAGCCCCCACCTCGACAAGTCCCGAGTCAAGTTAGGCAGGCAAGATTAAGAGCTCTAACAATAAACAGCATAGGGTCATGATACATGCAACAGCAGGCTAAAGCAGGCAGTAGTTTTCTTTGACAGATACGAATTATTAACCATTCGATCGTGCTTCCTTTGCAGCAAATGTAAAGAGCCTAGAAAGAGATTGAGTTCTCGGAGGGCGCTTCATCAAGTGTGTTATTATTATTATTCTCCCACTAAATAGTGCTAAATAAGATATTTGCCATTGTGTAAGTGGCATATTCAATTGGTCTTAGGCTCTACCTACTGAAGAATTAAAGCAAGATAAGTCAGCATTCACAGTCTCAAACGTCAACCACTTGGCTAGCCGGCCAGCCCAGCATCAACCATGGATACGCAGGAATGGTCGTTGTAACTCAACCTTAACCTTGGCTGGTTCTTTGGGGCTGGAGGAAGCTTGCTAGTCATTATGGTACGATGGCCTGGCCAATAGATAAGGATCCTAGGATGAGCCTAAATTAGTAGTTACAGAATTTAATAGACACAAAGTCTCAGCAGTTTGCTGATGCCACACGGACAGATTGGCCACAGAAAGCATTAAAGCTATATAAGGTGAAACCTAACAACAAGCAGTCAGCCATATAGCCCCAGAAGGCAACCTCGAAATCCCTAATGCCCCAGGCACACGGTCAGCTGAGTATATTAGCATCCACGCCATGTGCGAAATGTACACACCCTTTTCAAGGCTGTGGTACTTAAGTCTCGGAGCTACCCAAGTGAGCCCCTGCCTCTACCTTACTCTAAGCGATCCCAACCGCTGGCCGACACACTTCTCAGTCGATGCTGCAACAGCACCCGCAAAGCGTTGACCGACAAAAAACTCCTCAAGCGATCTCGGCAACCAATTACGAGAAAGGCTACATTACACTACATCCACAGTAGCCCTGCCGCAGCCGCCCACCACCCTTCGCCCTCCATTAGCTGACAGTCGAGCGCTGGGTGCAAGCGTTGCGAAATCGAGCAGCCCCTTCAGCTCAGACAGGCGCCTACTGCATGCTTGGCAGCGGCTCTGCTGATGCTGTAACGGCTCCACTTACCCAAAACCGGGCGTTGCCGATTCGGCCTTCGCTAAAACAATCAGCAGTAAATTGAGGGTCAAGTCTCGCTTTCGGCCATCGAACGATGCACGTTTCCAGCAGCGTTCGGAGTGTGTTTCCAGTCAGCTCAGACTCAGAAATACGAATGTGCTGCGGCTGCAGAGCCAAAGCAAGCGCGTGCACGGCCAAGGGCTTAACAGATCCAAATGGGGGGGGGAGTGTGAGGACTGCACTGCAGCGCCGAGCAGTACCGCCCGGTAGAGAGCATGGACGCAGTCGGAAGAGTAGAGCAGTCGGAAGAGTAGAGCGCGGACAGCTGTGCGGCTAACAAGTGCGTCGGCACTTACTCGTGAAGTTCAAGTTGATATTGCCGGTTGTCTCTCCGAGTTTATTCGTGGCGACGACGGAGTACTGGCCAGCGTCCTCCGCTGTAGGGCTCTGTATCTCTAAGATAGCGGTCACTACAGTACCCTGCCGCTGCAGGTCCATCTTAATCTTGTCGCTAACAGAAAGCTTTTGTGAACCTTTAAACCAGGCAACATCTGCGACGGGGCTAGCGTCAATCTGACAATAGAAGCTGATCTTGCCAGCCGTCTGCCTTATCTCGGGCTTCTGCAGAAACTTCGGTCCTCGGTCCATCTCCACTGCCGACGACGGGCTACGCGAAAGGCGTCACAGTGCGCTATACTACAGAGTCGGTCAGCCGTGCTAGCGCTTGCCCGGACGCACAAGCATGAGGTGCTGCTCCTCTAAAAGACTCCGGCACAGTGCAATAAAATAAGCGGCGAGCCTCGGCGCTGGCACGGCGAGGGCTGGTTCGCCGATGAAATGCTATGTATAAGCAGGGTTGGAGGTGAGAAACCTTATACTGCCCACAGCCTATCCATATATGTCAATTAGCGGCTCGCCCAGTACGCCGGTCAGGGAATCCCTGCGGAATGCTGAGGGGCGGGTGGGATTTGGGGGAGACTGGCCGTTTCGTCTGCACGGATTTCGCCAATGCGGCTACATGCTCATAACCGGAAGAATTGCCTTACGACGTAAGACAGGCTGAGCGTGTGTGTGTGTGTGAGGGGAAGATTACTCGACTCCATGCCGCGATTGGCTAGCAGAGCTCACAAGAACTGTGGCATTATTAAGAAAAATTAAAAAGAATTTCTAGAGAGCCTTAAAGCACCTCGGAAGACTGACATTTACCACGATAAATGTGGGGGGATTAGAAGAGGGCCGGCTAGAGTCTGCGCGAGGGCGGCTAAAGCTCGACTACGAGCGGAAGAGTCCGCGTCCTCATCCACGAGAACCTAGTCCGGACGCCGCTCCGGACTCTGAGGCAGGACCGAGATCGAGTTACGCCTTCGAGACTCGCGGCGTGTCTCTCTCTCTCTCTCTCTCTCTCTCTCTCTCTCTCTCTCTCTCTCTCTCTCTCTCTCTCTCTCTCTCTCGCCTCACCTTGCAGAAGCAGTCGTCTGCCCTCGCTCGATCGGCAGGGAATTCGAGCCTGGAGCTCCCTAGCCGCAGCTGACTCGATCTCGGCCTCGGAAGCAACCGTATACGCTCGATGTCCGGTGCTAAACAATCAAGTGCCACCAAGCCAAGTTCGTTTACCCGCCAAGCACTTTACCACCTCTTCTAGGTGTAAACTAGCGAATTGTGGACAAGACTCTACGTAAACTATGCAATTATCTACTCAGACGTCGCTGCGATACTACTGCTGCTATGCAGATTCCGGTAAAGGAAGGCGGTTCCTGTTCCGGGCTTTTTCCTACCGCCCTTTGAAGCTGCGGAAGACTTTGTCACTGCGCACCTTTCTTTTAAAAAATTAGGTCCATCAAAGAGCTGTTTTTTACCAAATGATACAAGTAGACAAAGTTCGTAAGTGTACTTGAAACGCGCCTTACGTAGGGGTCGAGCGCACCAAAGCTTAATCTCGTACGCGAAGCTATCTCCTGCTAGCTAAGCTGGCAAGGACTTCTAGCCGGAAATGGCTAGCTATGGTGCCGTGCGTAGCTCTGACAGAACAGTGAATACCTGTAATTAGCCGCCGGCCCCACCAGCATGCTACCTCCAGGCACCCAATTGCAGTAGTCATTTCTCTTGCTGCACTAGTTGAGCTCCTCGCATTGGCAGATGGATCGAACACGTGCGTCTGTCTAGGTTCTGGCTATTGTGCAAAACAGAGGGGGCCGTATTCTGTTACCTTCTTTCTCGAGCCTAGCCAAGACTTGTCCCGAATAAGCCGAATTATGTCCTTCTGTTCTGATGGCTGTTTAAAAGTGATACACAGTTCACCATCGAGCTCACAGCAGCACGGCTAATCCCACGCCCACAAACTCGCCCTGGATATTAGCCAAAGGGATCGGGTGCCCGAGCTTGACAACCCAGGCGATTGGTTCGAGCCATCCTTCGGGGAAACCTGTGTTGCCGATTGCAACCAGGCGGACACAGAGGCTCTGCTGCTACTATATGAATGAGGCTGTTCAATCAGCACACCCATACTTTACTGAGCCATTGTCACGATGCATGCTTATTACGAACACGCTTGTTCAATCAGCTTAGGAGGTCTACAAGAGAAACCTTGAATATAAGACCAACATTCTAGTAATAAAGCGCGATTAATTTTCAGAAAGCTGCGGCAACTTTAGGCACATAGGGCGTACCACACCATCAAATGTTCCTCCGACTTTTGAATCAGAACGGTTTTTCCACGCTGTAGTCACATTTATTGCAGCAGTTAGACAGTTATACCTAGGGTATAGTAGTTTTTTACTCTTCAGTTGACATTAGAGTGAAGCTATTTCCTACTAAGACTTTGCTCTTTCTAGTCTCTGTATGACTTGTGCTAGTGCAATGCGTGATATCGAGAAGAAAGCCAGCATTTGGGGTAAATTGTTTCTTCGCAGTGGATAGGGGCATTGGCGGTCTTTAATAGAAAAAAAGGAAAAAAATTGAAGCAATGCATTTGGTGAACGTTATCTGAAATTCACACATGGGTGGCAGAAACTAATTTATATTGAAGTAAATTAAAAAAATTACTGATAGTAATTAAACCAATTGTTATTCAGAAATTGCTAGGCCTGACCTTACATATTGGCTCGACCAGAATACCTATTGAAGCCTGAGCACGGAGTATATGTGGCATGCACAAATTTGGACTGTCTTAGATGGGACACCACAGCCAGTCTGGTCCATGCAGTCGTGACATTCTAAGAAGACTTATGTGACTATTTACTTTAGGTATTCCTGCCTGTACAGGAAGTCCCAGTAGGTTCATAGCTCGGCAGCTAGACTCGTCCTTCGTAAACGTGCCAACAGCCACATTCCACCACCTCTCACCAATCTGTGCTGGCTGCCCGTCAAGCAGCTTATCGACTTCTGTCTCTCACCTCTCGATCTCTCCCCCATTCTGGCTCTGACATATTTGAATTAGTTTCAAATCAGGCCAAAGGTCGCAGCATCCGTTCTTCTTATTCTGGCTGATAGGTTAACTGGCTAACTACTGATATTAACCGTTTCATTACTCCGCTGAAAGACCGTTGACGACAGATGCTTTTGCTTTGCAGGTCCAAGGTTGTGAAACCCACTTCCTTAATTCTTACGCAATGATAACTACTCTTCTGTTGGCGTCTATGGCACATACTTTCCAGCAGTCCCGAGTTGCTACTGCCATGCTACTTATTACCTCAACTGCTCTCCTGACTCAGCTATGCTTCTCACTTTCTCTTTGTTGGGTGAGACTAAGTCTGTTTGTTATCGAATGCGTACCGAAAGCCTCGCAGGCTGTGAGTTCGCTATACAAAACTCTCCTGCATAATACCCACACAGACTTCGTGGCTTTGTGGAGTTACAGACGGAGATACATTAAATTACTTCTCCTGATTGAACATTATGCTTTATTTGCTTATCTATTTTAACTGGGGGCAAAGGGGAGATGCTTTTTTAAGATTTTGTCCCAGCGAACTTGTATTTTTCTGTACGCTTCGAGTGCTTACCTGCGCATGATTCAGTGCATGTCTATACTAACCAGAGGCCCTACTAACCAGCGGTCCTGAGCTGTAGTGAGTTAGCATTTCTGGCTGCTTCATTACTCGAATATGAACTTCAGAGTAACAGTCTGAGAGGCTCGGTGCAACGTCCGACGATGAGTAAAATAACCATGGCTCGACAGCTTCGATAGCTCCTTCTAGCTCTAAAGTAGCACAATATGAACGCGACCTTCAGTTGTTGTCTATCTCTTCTTCCAGTATATTTGACTAGGTTTGACAAATCACAGATCGATACTCTTCAGATACTCTGCGATACCTGGCCATTTACAAAAATATATGTCGATATGTTCAGTAATCCCTAGTGGTTTAGTGCAACTGCGTCCGGTACCAACAGAAACCACAAAACTCTCAAATGAAAACATTATCAGCCACGCAAACGCGTAGTAGGACATTTCCAGCTGTTCGGCTCGATTAAGACTGATAAATCTTTCGCTCCTCACATCTAATGGCGACTATTTTGCACCCAGAACTGCCACACGTTTTAACCCCCGACTAAATCTATATTTTGATGTTTAAAGATTCTAAAGCGAATCGTGCTTTGTTTTCATTTATCAAAATAAGAAGGGTCTTATAACAATGAAGTGAAGGTTAGATGATCAAAAGGCCTCTTTTAAATAGCGGCAGAAGAACTTTAGCGGCTGTCAACCTGCTTGATGTGGGCAATAAAAGATTCCAGGACTCGAACCCACTATCTGGGTCATGTCATTTGTGCACCTTACCACTGGAATATGATGCATGGGCTATCTTAGTTTAAGATTAAAACAGAATTATCCATTGAAATAGGCTTTCCTATATTCAACGGATACGAAGCAGGCCTTCACAATACTTATGGGACAACATATTGCACTGTAGTGCTAAAACATATTTTGTTGGCTTCCATAACAATATCAAAATAATTGTGTTGTCCAAACGACCAATATTTATATTGTCACAATACTTATGGGGCAGTTTAGTTTTAAGTTTTAACAGCACTTCCCGAGTCTTGAGTCTGACTGCATTTTGTGGAACGCAGATTACGAAAGCCTGTGCAACGATTTTGGTAGACAATTTTATATAGATTGCTTTGATGACAATGACACCATGTTGCATTTTTTTAATTACAATAACAGTATCTTATATTGTTTGATATTAAAATATAAATATATTTATGGTTATCTTTCAAAATGGCAATACAATAGCCATATTATTGTTCCAAGGCCTGATGCAGAGTAAGGTTCTTACGCTGATCCACACGGCTGGGCTCCATCATACCGAGCCGAACTGCTTCACAGTTTCAGTCAACTCGACCCTTCAGGCCCTCTATGGAGAATAAATTAGCTGTCAAATTTCTCTGCTTAAAGACCGTTGGCGACAGAAACTTTTGCTCTGCATGTCCTAGACTACGTAACTAACTCCCACTAGTCTTGAGCAACGGCATCTCCCCTTCTGCTGCCGACTGTGGCACTTCTTTTCCAGCCGTCCTGAGCTGCAACTGACGGACATATTACGAAGTATCTCCGCTGCCTTCCAGACTCAGCTATGCTACTCATTTTTTCTTTATTGCGCGAGATAAATTCTGTTGGCTACCGAATGCTTGCACCGAAAGCCGCTCAGGCTTTCGGTTCGCTGTAGAAAACTCTCCTGCGTAACTCCACATAGCCTTTGTGGCTTGGTGGAGTTGCAGAGGGAGATACACCGCATTACATTACTGCTGCTACGGGATCAAGTGATTTGCCACTGATGAGCTGGCTAAATTAAGAATGCAGTAAATACGCCCAAAATTCCCAGCCACCGAATGACTCTCGGACATTTCTTGCTTGTCCAATAGTGAAGCAACGAATTTGCTCAGGAGACACATTTCACTCTCGGGTTGAACGTCGGCAAGGTGAGAGCGATCGCATTACTTTGGGCAGGCCGTGAAACCAAGATGTTAAGTGTCGCAATTAATATCGCAGTTAATTTAGCAATTAACATAGTAATTAATGCTGTAATTAATGTCGTAATTAATTTCTGTTTCCACCCAAAATCTATAACTTAAAAGTTTCACGAATACCGTCTTAGAAAATGATGACCACCGTTAAAATTATTACTTGGTCACTGCCACTGTCAGATGGTACATGCCACATCATTCTTACTACCATCTCGTCCAGGCTGAGCCAGGCAATCTCGGAACCAGTCAAGACCCAAAAATTTGCATGACTTTTGGAAAAGTATCAAATGATACTGTAGTACCCCTCCAAAGCCTAAATTTTGGTGCTTTACCGAGCCGGGTTTTTAAGAGCAAACAGCTCAAGGCCGAGCAATGACTCAGTGACGCTAGTGGATCGCTAAGTATATACAGGTGCACAATACAACAATCGTGGCTGAAATGTCGACAGTTATGGCCGTTGACCCATTGAATCACTATGTTTGTGCAGCACCCATGGTGGCTAGTTTAGTGCAGAACTTTCCATCCGGCGTTTACAGTAAATTTTATAGTCTGCTTGAGTGCGTTTTACAAATGGAGGTTGCTGCCATTCAGGATATGGGCAATAACTGGTCATTAACCAAAGGTAAATAGACCGAATTCAGGCTCATGAAGTACGGTTAAGCATAGCTATAGCTGTGCTACATAGGCCGAAATAAGTCGAGCCTGTTCAATGATTGGGCAACCAAGAACTTGCTTATTCGCTCACTTGACGGCAGCGAAATTTTTTGAGACCGCAGGCAATGGCTGTGTCTTCAGACCACGAGAGACAGCTCTGTACCATAGAAAATTTTGAGGAAGTAGGCATGGTTAGAGTAAATTTACCAAAGCTGTTAACAGCATGGCTGGATGGAGCTAATGTGAATAATTAGCCGAGCTCATATATGGTAGTTTCCATTCTTCTAATCGAATCGCAGCTCTGCTCTAGCAGCTGGTCCGTTGGGGTGGAGCAGATGCTACCAGTCCAATTAGGTATGGGTGCTATAAAGTTAATTACTGCTGAGCCTCCAGCTGGGCAGTCCAGAGTCCGGCTGCTGCTGGTGTTGCCCCTCAGCCAAGTGACCAGAACTAAAGAACATGGCTGCATCATAATCCTTCTCTTGCCAATAAAGTTTGCACGACTCAAGAGGGCCACAGAAAGGTGCACCGACAGCTGCACAAAACAACCGTGATGATTGAGGTGATGTACTGGTCACTAATTTCTCAAAAAATACTGAGCTACTGGGTTCCGATTCGATGTGCCTCTGCAGCATCTTGGATATAGCAACGGCATTTCCATACCAAAGAGCAAGCATACTTGAGCTGGGTACTCTGGGTAAGCAGAGCCGGCACTCATGATGTACAGTAAGTGCAACATGCAGCAGATGTGGAACCGACAAGAGAGAATGTGATTCCTAAGCATATTGTTCATGAGAAGCTGATTATTCATTGTGTGCTTGTGTGCATGAGTGTCGGCGCAAGGGGGTCAATATGCGTATTCGTCTCTAACTTCACAAAGCCATGAAGACTACGTGGGAGATACCGTGGAGAGTTTTCTGCAGCCCTCAAAGCCTAAGCAGTTTTGCAGGCATATAGCAGCCTAACTTCGGCCCATACAACGTGTAAAAATGGGAAGAATGGCTGAATCCGGATAAACAAGCGAATAAGTTACATACAAGTAGTAGTAAAGACTGCCCGAAGGAAATGCCAGATGTCGGCAGCAGCAGTTAGGATATAATTAGTTGCCTCAATTATACTGTCAGTAAGTTCTCCAGTCTGGGATTTGCAGAGCAAAAGCACTTGTTGCCAACAACCCTAAAGCGAATAAGCGCAACAAATGTATTGGCTTTAAAAGAACCTGTGAGTATGTGAAGCTGAAAGCAATGCAGCAGTTCAGCCAAGGTTGAAGGAGCTAAGTGTGCCTGTGGGCCATGTGGGCCCCAGTAGGAGCTTTGTTTGTATTCGCTGATCAACCAGATCCACACATCTCCTCAGGGGAGGAGACAGGTGAGGGACTGCATTTCTGGGTTTTAAAAATCAATCTAGAAGCCAATATTTACCATATGCACCGACTGTAGAGATTTAGTGCCACACCATGCTGGTTGGCACAGTGGTTAAGGTGCTCGCCCCGATCGATGTCAATGCATTTGAGGACCAAGGTAGTAGGGACCAGTCCCGTGGCATATGTGAAGTACCCGAATAGAGTTTAGATTCTCTTGAGGTGCTATACAAATGAATTGTATATATATATATATATATATATATATATTTCATTTTCAGCAGCCATTGCCGAAACTGAGATATATATTAGTCCAGCCTAGAGAGAATCAGCAAGCCAGTAAGATCTTAAGCAAACCATTTCAGTAGTTCTTAATCCTAGGATGGAAACAAAAGTATCAAATGATGCACTGATGCAATCTTCAGGATTAATCTTTTAAGGTCGCGATGGTCGCCATACAAGAATCGGGTTACGGGTACGTACTCGAAGAGGACCCCACTATAGTATCTCCAAATAACAGATCAGTCGCCTATCCCATGAGGCATTTTGGGTTTTTTAGAAGGGCTCCGGTTTATTTGTCATGCAGTATAAGAAAGTAACAGAAGTTCGCCACCTAATTTCTGCAATAGATGCGAGTACTGTTAATACAATCGACTCTTAAACTGCAGCGCTGCTCTTCCCTTGACTCAGAGCAGGGAGCCGTCTCTCCTTCAGACTGAGCAGCACCTAATCTCCTTCAGACTGAGCAGCACCTAAATAAAGTTTAAGCACGATAGACCATGTAGCTTGTTAGAGAATCCTTGTGGTCCTTGATTGACAGCTCTTAATGAGTATGGTATAATGTCTTTCATGCACATCAGATGATCAGCTTTCATGGACATTATTCGGGTATTCAGGCCAGACTCTCAATGAATAGCATCCACACGGCTGGGCTCCATCATACCGAGCCGAACTGCTTCACAGTTTCAGTCAACTCGACCCTTCAGGCCCTCTATGGAGAATAAATTAGCTGTCAAATTTCTCTGCTTAAAGACCGTTGGCGACAGAAACTTTTGCTCTGCATGTCCTAGACTACGTAACTAACTCCCACTAGTCTTGAGCAACGGCATTCCTTTATGGGCGGTACTCGGCTAGGTGTGCGAAACACAGCCAATACCTAACGAATGACAACTAATAGTCATTGCACACAGAAAGCAAGAGAAAGCTGTAAAAGAAATGCCACCAAACTAAGTCGAACTGTTAGGTCAACCTAGTCGGACCTATCTATCCCTAATCGATGGGGTGTGTATACTACAGCTACTACTATCAGTCGACACTTCATGAAAGCAGGCGGTTCCCATTCAGTCCAATCATAAGCCATCTGCTCCAGCCTGCTTCCCCTTCGCCCATCAGCATCCTCGTGCCACCGGTCCTATACGGATAATAAATTAGCTGTTCCATTCCCATGATTGGAGACCGTTGGTGACAGAAGCTTTTACCCAGTAGATCCCAGACTCTAGAATTCACTGCCATATTTCCACTGGGGTGCTTGCCCTGTCTTGCCAAAGTCGTGGGCTCAAGCCCCATGGCATACGTGATGCGCCTGAATAGGGATCGAGTTCTCTTAGGGCGCTATACAAATGAGTTATTTTTTCTTAAGCAACGACATCTCAACCACTGCCGACACTGGCGTTTCCTTTCCAGCCTTCTGATGCTACTCACTCCCTCGACTGTCCTTACTTCATTGACCGTACTTTGCCTTCACGGTTTGTGGAGTAAAGGATAGATAGAACAACCTGCACTCCCATACCCACACACAAACACACCAATGAGATTTAAGTTTAATGTAGTATGCACATTTGGCACTAGGCAGGTGGATAGTTCTTTTTTGTTACAATTACGATTTGCTATGACCACGATTGCTCTATCGATTTATTGATTTTGATCCCATGTCTTGCCCACGGTTGCAAGTGTGCAAAATAGCTTGCTTCTAACATTTGATTATTACTGAAAAAACTCCCGACATAGTCATTGACATGCACTTGTAGAGAGTCACTTGGTTCACACGGTAAATCTTAATTCGCAGTGTTCTGATGGTGCAACAAATCCGTCAGAAATGGAGAGCCAAAACTTATGGCAGTACTTCAAAACATGTTAATTGTAAGCATCCTTTGCATCTGTATGCAAACCAAACGTGATAGCATGCACCATTCGTACGATATAACCAATCAAGTAAATCCTGTTCTAGAGCAATTTTGTTGGCTAGTCCGTAAAACTGAAATATTTGAGGTTACACCTCGATTCCCACAGTGTGTAGACTTTCCGGACTACCACTGTAAGTACAGTGGACTCTGTTTAGAAGCCCGAATGATATAGGTCAACTTTTGATAGTGGCTCACTGTTCTTGAAGGCCAGGTCTGAAGAGTTCAAAAGTATCTATTAAAAGCCTACCTCGCTTCAAATATGAGACCAAACTCCCTAGAGGTAGGTTGATTCATGAGTGAAATAAGAAGTGTAAGAGATGAGGTGTTCTACCTATATCTTGCTGTTTGATTCCCTGCTGCACATCTCGTACATGCTGAAAATTTGCATAATGCAAAAATTGGTGGTACGAGCATCCTACTGCTAGAAAGGTATGTTTAGCTTTGTTCACACTCTTGACATCAAGGCTAGCCCCTTTGTACACTTTTGCCACCTTTTCCACGAAGGTGGCTTTTAAAATGATGATGATAATGATAATAATAAATTAGAACAATCGTTGTTAACATAAAAAGCATATAAGCACATTTAAGAGCAATATTGCAGCCAAGTATCTTAAAAGTCGATTCGATGCTTGACTGGAAGTCACTGAAGTTCAGATATGAAGTGGGTGGTGCAACGTGGCAGCTACACCCTTGATGACAGACCTGACAAGCTACTGATTTTTGCACTGCTAGCAGGCGATAAAGCACCCAAGTCAGGAGTCATGGATAAAGTGAATCGCAATAGTCTATCACCCATCTAATGTTCCAAATTTCTAAGAATCAGCTAATTTAGGTGCCGGCATAATCCTAAAGCTTACTTGTAGGGCTTATATGAGTATTACTCAGCAGCCTTTAGGCACGAACTACATTACCCACCAAGAGCAAACAAAATTAACCCAAGACATATATAGCAGAGCACAGAATAAAAGGGCTACCTTAAAAGATTGGACCACACATATTGTTTGATGCTAAACCGGGTAACAAAATTGCCTGTTGCCCAACTTCCACTGTTGGTAGTGATGCTCCTTAACTTGGCCATATTCCTTCGAGGATCTTGCTAGTTGGAGAGATGGTCATACAAAATTCGAATCGTTTAAATGCAGAGAATGCCAAATAGTTCACTTGTGTATCCTGCCATAGCGGACTAATATCGGATGGTTTACAAGCTGCTCTCTATCAAATGAACTGCGATATACCTACTACTCTGAAATTTGTTTCACTAAAATGACAACAACAGTACTTGTGGAGCTGTACACATGTGAGCAACAGCTTTGTTAGCGTTGGCTACTGGAATGTATTTAAGGTGCAATTGAACATCGACAGTTCGGCTAGTCAAAAGCAAAAGCACTTGGACAGAAAGCTCAAACACACTAGGCTGAAAGCACACCATAAAAAATATACCACATGCACAACTAGTATGACATTTCTAATATTTGATCTCGGTATGTGGAAGGCCGTACTGAAAAAAAAGGCTTGGTGCGACTCGTTAAGTAGATAGTTCAGTATTTAGATACACTAATTTAACTACCACCAATAGCTCCTAATAATTTGCCCTGCTGCGACCAAACTAGTTTCTGATGCATGAAAGCCCATTAGAGCCTAGATGTAGCACTGGATAAGGGTAGTGATTTATCTATCATGTTTAATACATTCCACGAAGCTTACCATCTTAAGATCAATCATAGAGTCACTCAGAAACTCTAAAGCCTAACAGTCACAATCGGCTTACCCACCACATCTCCTGCAGCCTCCACCTCTGGAATGTTGGTCAACAAAATGGTCTTTCACTAGATGACCACTTCAGTTCCACCAGTTAATTCTATCTACTTTTAGCTAGACACTGCAAACATGTGGACTTGTTTTGATAAGGATACCACAGCCAAGCTGGCCCATGCATATGTGTCATTCTATATAGGCATTTGTTATTTACTACTCCCGTGTCTTCCTGCATCTGCAATACGATGCCTATAATTGATGATTGCAAACTTTTGTTTGTAACTAGGCTTGTCTGTTGTGAACGATGCCACTATCACATTACACCACTTACCCAACCGGCACTGGCTCACTATCAAGAAGCAGTTTATCGACTTCAAGCTCCTATCACTCACTTGTAGGTCCTTTCATCGTCATTCTCCTTCTTAGCAATCTGAAATACTTACTTCATAATCTTCCCACTGTTCTACCTGTCCTACTGACTCAAGTCGTTTGGCTTTATCTTTTAACCAACTTCGGATTCTTGGGAGACCGTGCCTAGAACTCATATGCTCCCAAAGCTCACCACCAATGACATTACGACTTTCCGACTTGACGAAATTTAAAATGAAGCTAAACCCCTCCCCATTCTTCACTGAATTTGCACTCTGTGTGTGTGTGTGCGTGTGTGTGTGTGTGTGTGTGTGTGTGTGCGCGTGTGTGTGTGTGTGTGTGTGTGTGTGTGTATGTATGTGTAAATATTCCTGCATGTGCTGATTCTTACTGAAATTGTGCATGCTATCACGAATTAATTGACATGCTTCTTTTCTTGTATATATAAAGTTACTTCACAAATATTTACTTCTCTTAGGTTGGAATAGAATCGTTTTATTATTAAAATTACTATTGCTACAACTATGTTTGTACTGCATGAAACAGTCTCACGAAAGCCCGACCGTGGATGCACCGAATGCCTGCAGATGTCAATCTAGCGATACTCTCTTGTGGCAGTTATGCTAAAGTGTGGCCAAAATTCTAACGCATGCCGTGGCATCTATTATTAGGGCAAAGAATGAGCACTAGTGGGTTGAAATGCCAGTTTTCTGAGCAATTTTTCTTTGAAAGCAAATAGTCAGTAGGAACCAAGGCAAACACGTGGTAGTAGCATGGCCTGTGTTTTGGGGGCTCCATATAAGTTGTTTGTTTTGCTGGTATGATACTTCAGCACACATGATCTATGGTTTGCAGCCACCCACGGTTCGCAAGACGATCGTGCTATATGACATTATATGAGGCTGACCTCGATGAGCTTAATGATAAGTTTTTTAAGCATAGAAACGACGGGTGATTCCTTGAAAATGAGCTACCTGCTCAAGACTACTTTTTAATGGATAGGGTGAACAGGGATGGGGCCTGAACAGACTCTCCAGCAAAACTCTTGCAAAGGATAGACTTACAAGAAGAAACAATGACATAAGGCAGTGTGGAGTGATTTGGATCACGGATAAAAGCATAGAGCATATCAATGCAGAGTTTTACTGTCAGGTACAACACTCTGGCTGTACAAAATTAGAGATTGGTTGTGGCAAGCATACTGCCTCACAGTTATGGGCTGGTTTATCAACACTCAACATGCTGCCGATTTCCCAGTTGGCCTCATAGCAGTTGCTGTGCCTCTCCCTAATCATTCTGTAAATTAATAGTGCATCTGGTCTATCTTGGATAGAGTGGCCTATTTTGGCTAGGATTGTGAAGAGAGTCTATGGCCTATGGTTGCTTAATAGGTTATGCAAGAGTGCTCATTATCTATTATTTGTCCTTCATCCGTTTGTGCTGTGCCAAAATAGGCTTGTGGTAATCAGAAGTGTCATTTGCTGCAGACGTCAGTCGAAAATGGTAAGCGTCGAGTGAATAATAAAATTTATAAATAGATTTAGATAACTATAATAAATAGATAAATATATTTGATGGCAATAACAAGCCAGGTCTTTATGGCTTGCATTTGTGAGCTGCAGAGCAGATTTTCAATCAAACCATAGAACCAAGAATATCGTATTAAAAGCGACAAGAATTTTAAGATCTAGAGGCTGTTTGGTCACCTGCCTTGGATTGTGTTGCATTGATAAACTGCATGGGAAAACCGCAGGCCTTACTGGCTAATTTCTCAAAGGTATAGTTGGGACTGTTTGGCTTTGTTGTTAACCGTTTTGGCATTACTTTATGATTGAAGGGATATGGAGCTCTGAAATAAAAGGCAAACATCTTCATCATTCTTGCTGAGCTGGTTTGGTCTAGCGTTTAAGGTGCTCGCCCCGACCAAGGTCTTACTGAGATCGTGGGCTCGAGCCCCGAGGCATATATGAAACGCCTGCATAGAGATTAAGTTCTCTTGGGGCACTATATAAATGATAAATGGCAACTATAAATGGTAAATATATATGGCACTATATAATATAAATAAATATAAATATAGCTATAAAATATAACTATAAAATATAAATTGCACTATATAAATATATTTATTCTTCAGATTCCATTCGAATATACAATGTGTAGCTGGCTCAGGATCCTCAAATGCTTGAAAGCTGCTCTAGATTAGGTACAGAGTTAGATCTAGGACGATCGAGCTGATTGCTACTCTACCTTCCTTGTCCAGAAGATAGACAAGATCAGTGGGCCTATCTCTGTGTTGCAGGATCCCCCTAGAATGATGTCCCACGATTCCGTGCAGCACCTCAATGTCTACATTCAAGCAGGTCACTAGTGGCCTTGTCCTGAAGTTCATATCCCAATAAAAGAAGACAACAAATCCTCTGGACCCTATTCCCACTGTCCTGCTAAGCTACATAGCATTGCTAAAATTCGAGCTTATTTAGACAGGGATACGACATCTAAGTTGTTCCATACATTTGTGACATCCTGTCGTCTTGACTTCTGTAACTCACTGCATGCATGTCTACCGACCAGTGCAATCAGGCACTTAAAGCTGGTGCAAAATTCTGCAGCTAGGCTTGTCTGTCAAGAGCGTTGCAGTTGCCACATCACAACGCTTCTCGCCGACCTGCACTGGCTACCAGTCAAGCAACGGATCGACTTCAAGGCGTTGTAGCTCACTTTTAGGTCCCTTAATTCTGTGGCTCCAGCCTACATATCAGATCTACTGGCCCACCAGTCTAAACATTGTACCACACACTTTTTGGAATCTAACAGTTTACGTATACCTCGTACAAACCTCAAATCCTTTGGAGACTGTGCATTTAGTTCGTATGCTCCCAAAGCGTGGAGCTCGTTGCCGACTTGCGTCACGACATCCCCTGACTTGACCACATTTAAAAACAAATTAAAAACGTACCTACTACGACAGAATTTAGTGAGCCTGTGATTTTTCCTTTATGTGCTTATGCTTGCTGACACTGTTGCATGATGCCACTAACCACACTTGCATGCTGAACCTGTGCATATCGCGCTTAACCATTATATTCTTGCTGTTTATCAAGCATGACACCACTCACCATTCGATTGTGTTTCCTTTACAGCAAACGTAAAGCACCTAGAATGAGATTGAGTTTTCTGAGGGTGCTTTATCAAGTATATTATTATTATTATCTACCAATGCATGGCTGGTCACACAACAGAGCTTGCACAAGCTGAGAAGCTGTCTAGTATCTCCATGGGCACCAGAGTAGAAGAAGTTTCAATAATTAGGTCTATTGCAACATTTTCCAATATCAAATAACAAATAACAAGTTACTTGTCCTCACGAGCGACATAAAGGGTCGGCGTCAGGCAGCAGATTTGCTTCTACAACAGTACTATGCTGAGCACCGTGGTTAATATTCTGGAAATTAAGTTGAAAAAAGGAATAGCATCGATTCTCAAGGTTTCAATGGCTTCTCTATAAACTATTGAAACATTAACCATGTTTTCTGCTGGTCCCTGGGTGAAAGCCCAACGGTAAGGTGCTTGCACTTCACGACCCAGGCCGTAAGCTCAAGTCTTGCAGAAGGCAATGCTTTATGGCCTACATCACGCAGGGTGGTGGTTCTTAAGGCTTTCGGCTACCATAAAAATGAGGCTGTTGAATCAGCTTCATTTAGCAGACCTTTAACAGGCTTTTTCAAGTTATATGTCATTGCTGGCAGCATTGCATCAGTGAGCTTATGGACACGATGTATGCTTTGCAACCAGTAGCTGTTATGAGGCATGACGAGGTGCCTCGTTGTTTTGTTGATCAAACTGTGCAACATTGCATTGATTTATGGTAAGCGATCCCAAAGGTCAGCCCAATGCAAACCAGCTGTTTCTTTGGCAACAGATGCAGGCAGGATTCAGCAGAGTGACATTTTGCACATGGCTCGAACATACCGTCTGGAAATGCCAATGCCTTTATCGTCATCGAACTTTTCCCGCCAGTCAGAGAGCTAGCATCAAATTAATGCTTGCCGGTTGAGCCTCGAATCCTATCCTAACCGATTTATCTGCTTACCGTGTGGAACCATGAGTTTAACGTGTGTAACTGCAACAATAGTACTTCACATTATTTGCAGGCTCTGCCAGCTAGTTGCCATTGGCTAGCTATCATGCTGCAAGCACTTGTGTTACCCTTTGGCTAGAGTCCGTATTGTCTGCCTAATCTTCCTGTAGACTGGCAGTTCTCAACCTGTGGGTCGAGACCTCTTTGGGGTGTCGAACGACCCTTTCACAGTTGTCGCCTAAGACCATCGAAAAACACGCATTTCCACATTCTCCACACAATTATTTTATGGTTGAGGTGGCCAAAACATGAGGAACTGTATTAAAGGATCGAGGCATTAGGAAGGTTGAGAACCACTGCTATAGACTGAACACTTGCACTACGCTAATCATCTTCATATCAGTTATGTCAGCAACATGCTAGGATGTTGCCCTTCGCATGTTCCAGAGAAAATGTGTTCGTAAAACTATTAGCGAATGCACTGCTGATATAAATCTGCAGACTCTTGATTGATACAGGTAGAGCCAGGATTTTCCCAAGGTGCAAACCCTGTCCTACCTCGCGGGTATTAACCTAGGGGTAAAGGCTGTAATGCACGACCAAGGTCGTGTGTTCGAGTCCTTCAACCGACAATCTTTATTGCCTACTGCAAGCAGGAGCATAGCAGCAATAGCAGCAATAGCTGCTAAGCCTCTTCTTGTACTCTATTTATGTGACTGTTGAAACAGTTGAATTTTCTTTCAGTGTCACTTGGTTTGGCTATTGTTTAAAATTACAAGGCTGGCAACCAACGCAGATCAGACGGGGATGACATTTCTTAATGAGCGATCCTCATAAACTCTAAATTATATCCCTGTTTGAAAAAGCAATTCACACTTGTATGAGTGTGCTATGGTGTGCGCATAGATGATTTTATCAGGGGCAGTTAACAGCTTCCAATAAGCATTTTAAATAGAGACTATCCTGTACGAACTCGTTTAGCAGCAGGCACTGTGCCAAAGCAATCGCTTGTTTTGCTGTATTTCGTTATCAGCTACATAAATTGCTTCATATCAAACCTAAATTGTGTCAGTCTTATGTCAGTAAGCAAATAAAACAAAACTTATGCAGTGAACAATTGAAAATGTATTGATGAAATTCTAAATAAATTGTAAAACCTTCATGCAAAGGCCTTGAACTTGTCACTGATACATGCATCGTAAGGCTAGATGAGCTTTTCATGCTCAAATAAATGGGTCCGATATGAATCAAGTATACAGGACCGAATGCCAACAGCGAGATTAAGAACCAACTTGCTCAGTTATTTTGTTTGAAGACTTTGGCTGCCATATGCCAATATGCCATGTGCCATGTGCCATATGCCACATGCCATATGCCAATGCTCTAGGGGCCCCAGATTGTGGAACTCCTAGCACAATTCTTCGACAATGTATGAGAGCTATAATGCATGAGTTATACTATAAATTATTCTCATTAGTTGATACTCCAAGAATTTTTCAAATGACCTTGAATGAAAATTGAGTTCTAAGAATGAAATAGCCAGCTTATGAGATCTCGTTAGAGAATCTAGTCAAGTCCACTGCCGTCTGTTGACTGTTATGATACTGGTTTGAGTGCGACATCAGTGCACCAAGTTTAATGCAGTGGTAATAACTCCTGCATTTATTAGGGAAGATCAAGCATTGCTTAAAGTTCTTAGCTACATCCACCTTTGTTCGTTATATAAACTATTCCTCTTGAAAAGGTAATTGATCCTGAGTCATCTAGTTAATATGCATTGATAATCCATTGTTCTACCTCTTTAAGATCACTGGAATGATTGGTCACTACAGAAGCACCTGACTTCCACCTCTTCGATAATTTGTTCTTAGAAGTAACCAAATCTCCAAAAATGAAAATTGCTTATTATAGGCAGTCCAAAATTGACTGCCAAGACCATGAACCCTGTCCACCGGTAATTCTATGACTATTCCACTTGAATCTACCCGGAAAGTAGCTTAGTTTTTGACTAGATCTGAATTGCTTGTTGCTCGAAATAGGTGATTTACTATTACTCTTACATCAAAGGCCAAGGGTTCAATTCCAACTGAAGGACTACAGGTTTAACTAGTCCTTTGAAGCATGACTAATGGATCGTAGAAGCAGTATCGAATACAGGCCGAAGATAATCAAACACAGCCACAATACATAAGACAGCTATTAAGGCATATATATATAGCTACATGACACAAATAAGTAATAATAATAATAACGATGATAAAAAAAATTTGTTTAGAACGCTAAGATAATTAAATCTCTGTCTATGTACTGCATTCATTTCTCTGGGCTAGCCCTTGTAACCTGCAAAAAATCTGTTGCAAGGCCACTCATGAGGCTTCAAAAACTAGACCTGGAGAACTTAAGAAACTGTTGCCCACCCTATAAATGCTTCTATCAAAGACACTAGAAAGATAGTGGCAGCCAGATAAACTCGTATATAAAAACTTTAAAACTAGCGCTATGTTCTAGAAAGGTTTTAGAGCTAATCACTTCCCAGATTCAGCCCTTCTGTAAAATGCATAGCGAGCTTCTCAAGACTGCAGACTTGGTTGAGGCTTGCTGCTTGTTTTGTTGGATTTTTTTTGCAGAATTTGATACGATTGAGTACCAAGCCCTTCTTGAATGCCCACCATTTCGCCTGGTATCACTGGTAAAACATCGTAATGTGTAATTCTTATCTCAATGGGAGACTTCAGAGCATCGGGCAAAAGTCGTCCGATGAGCCTCCGTAGAACAGGGTACACAGGGATCATTGCTCTCTCAACTTCTTTATGCACTCTATGCTCTTCCTCTTGCTTATGAATCGCCAAGTACAATCTAGACTTTCATTTTCATGCAGATGACACACAGCTGTACCTATGCTTTGATCCCTCCCTGATTTGCAACACGCCAAACTCTCTTAACTCCCTATCTGCACGTGGTGCTGACATTCACACTTGGGTGGCAGACCAATTTCTTAAATTGAACAAAACCTGGAGTTTATCAGAAATCGGAAAACATAGCCCTAAAACTGGTATGGGCAAGCATATCTCTTACTGCCTATTTACGAGATTTTGATGTCCTCATAAAAAAGTTACCCTTAACTACAAGACCTTCAGCTCCACAGTCAAGTCGGCCTACTTTTGGCTTGACAACATTCTGAAAATTCGGGCCTAGTAAAACACTTATACCACATTCACGTCTGTTTATAAGTTTTGGGTTTTATTTCTTGACTTTGGTAACTCACTACTCATAGGTCTTATGATAGGTCTTATTAATGCACTTACAGCTGTAATTTACAACTGCAGCTACGCTTGCCTGTGGTAAACAATTCAGTTGCCACATTACACCACTTCTCATCGACCTAATCTGGCTCCACACCAAGCAGCGTAGCGACTTCAAGGTATTGCCACTTACTTTTAGGTCTCTTCATTCTGTTGCTCCAGCCTACCTATCCAAAGTACTTCCCAATCAGGCTAGGCATCGAACCACATGCACTTTTCACTTAAGCCATCTAGCTACACCTTTAACCAACCTTGATTCATTGGAGACCGTGCCTTTAGTTCATTGTTGCTGAGCTGGTTTGGTCTAGCGGTTAAGGTGCTCGCCCGACCAAGGTCTGACTGAGGTCGTGGGCTCGAGCCCAGAGGCATATGTGAAGCACCTGAATAGATATTAAGTTCTCTTGGGGCGCTAAATAGATGAATTATATTTATTGCTCCCAAAGCCTTAAACTCTCTCCCAACTGACGTTAAGGCATTCCTTAACCTGATGACATTTAAATAGAAGTTACAAGCAGTCCTGATCTACCATTATATACAGGGTCCTCGTGAATTGTTCTTTGTGCATTATGTGTGCTAATAGTGTATTTGTTATCACAAGCCCATTGACATGCTTCCTTTTCAGTACATGTAAATTACCTATAAAGAAATGTAAAGTACCTATACAGTCATTTGGTTCACTTGCGGTGCTATACAAATGTCTGGTTTTTATTATTAGCATCAGAAAGAAAGCATGTTAACTAATTCTTGATTACATGCCTAGTTTCAGCATACATGAGTATATGAAAACAAAGATGAAGCAAACATTGAGACGAATAGGTAGTTTTGCAGCTTCTTTTTAAATGCCATCATATCAAGGAGCACTGCAAACTGCAAAAATAGAGGAAAGACATGTGGGAGCAGAGTAGGCACCAGACCAACTAGTGCTCCAATGTCCGTTAAGCCAAACATAGACACATCACCACAGGTTCAGTCTAGATGCCTGCACGAGACAATATGCTGCTGTTAAGGGTCTCCTGCCATCTACTCAAATATTGGAAAATAACGCTTGTATAGTAATAAAAATACAATTGCCTAAGATTATGAAACCTGCAGTTCTCTTTACTCGTCATAGAGGATTTCGTATGATTCCCCATAGACAGCTTGCATTCCTACCCTCCAGTATTACAACATTCTTGGCTATCTAAGATGGTATAATGAGCTTCACATGGCCGCACTGATGATCATGTACTGGTTCCATTGGTGATGGCATATTGTCCAAAAATAATTAATCTTTGGCTTAAGTGGCTTAAACTGTCAACAGAAGCAGAGGTTAACCTATCTCCCCAGTTTCCTCTACCACGTTGCTTATGGGTCTTTACTGTCGTCTAATCGAGTAGTGAATTCAGTTAAGACCAAGGCTTCGGTCAAAGATAGTCGCAAGTTTGAACCATACTCCTACATAGCTAGCCTTGTTAGAGACAACGAAACCAGACGGGTCATTCTACTCCATAGGGTTCACAGGGCTCATATTCCTGTCAGCCAGCCTAAGCCGGTTGGAGATGAATTTAGGCCTCTCGCCTACATGCTGAATTTGTGTAGGATTTTCCAGAGTATGCTCCGTCGGCAAACTTCTAGAAATCCTTCGATGATAATGAATAAAACATGCGTGCGCATTATTGGAGCAACTGATGGGGATATATGGAAGAAATTGTCGCCGACAAGTGCAAACGAGATGAAGTTCGCTATGATTTAAGAAAACAAAAACAATCAGAATGTTAGCAGGCTGTAGGAAAATGGTTCCTTGCTAATATTTCGTACCTCCCTTTCAGCTTTTCAGTACCTAGATGGCCCGACAAATATAAAGATAAATAAAGCAATAAAGCAGCACAATACAGAAGCAGTTTGTGTTTTGTCAAAACTTATGCTCTCTTTGTGCTTTAATCAACAAGAATTGAATATCGGCATGGGTGATATTGAAAAGACAGCATATTCATGGATGAGTGAACAGTGAGAAAACACGTTTAGTACAGCTGCATAACCTCTACACCTAGCAACCCTGCAGGTCCACAGGCAGAGAAACTAAGGAAGTTAGCCTTTTTAGCACCCCCCTCCCCGGGAGGTTGATCAAAAGCAGCATAGCGCATCGTGCTTGAGTTCTCTGAGGGCGCTTTATCAAGTGCATTATTATTATTATTATTATTACCCCATCCACTGCTCGGTAGCCTACCCGGCACCACCCGTGGTAACCATGATTTCATGGAGTCAAACTGCCTGGAGAGCAACTCTGGAGGCACACCTTCATTTCACAGCATCAAGCAGCTTCTCGACAGCAGAGGGTTTCCACTTTTTTTTTTTAGGGCAGCACTATAAAGGCTAGCAGCCCTCACCTTCGGCAGACACTGTGTACAAGCAGGCTTCCGGAGGGTGCTGCCATTTTTAATGATGGTAATGTTATATTTTAATTAACCACATTTGCATGCTGACCCTGTGCATGTCACCCCTAACCATGTTATTCATTTTGCTTGTTTATCAAGTATGATATTACTCACCATTCAATTGCATTTCCCTTTGCTGCAAATGTAAAGCGCCTAGAGAGAGATTGAGTTCTCTGAGGGCGCTTTATCAAGTGCATTATAATAATAATAATCGTTATTATTATTATTATTAATTACTTATATTAACAGATCTGTCGAGTATCGAGCCTTTCTTCCAGCTTTAGGCTTCCCAGTGATAAATAACATCTTACTGCACTAGACCAGACTGCGATTTAAAATGGATGAGGCTACATGGGACTATAGCGTAGCACATTTTGTGCCCGGCTTCAATCTTCTTGAAATGAGGCTATACATTCTCAATTTAAGGTCTGCCGAGGCTTCTGAGAGCATAACTTCGAATTTAGTTTTGGAATTTTCATAGGAAAGGGTATAACAATTATTTCTAGAGGAGAACCCTTCGAGCACCATCCCTTCGGTATGCAGATTCAAGGTCATTTTTCTCTCTAGAAAGCCCCCGAAAAATAAAGCAGAGCCAGTAAGCATTCTATGAGGCAGCCCTTCAGCGCTCCAGTTTTCAAATCAGTCTCTTGAGAAAGAGAGAGAGAGAGAGAGAGAGAGAGAGAGAGAGAGAGAGAGAGAGAGAGAGAGAGAGACAGAGACAGAGACAGAGACAGAGACAAAGACAAAGGCAGAGGCAGAGACAGACAGACAGAGAGACAGACAGACAGAGGCAGACAGAGACAGAGAGACAGAGAGAGAGACCGAGAGACCGAGAGACCGAGAGACCGAGAGACCGAGAGACCGAGAGACCGAGAGACCGAGAGACCGAGAGACCGAGAGACCGAGAGACCGAGAGACCGAGAGACCGAGAGACCGAGAGACCGAGAGACCGAGAGACCGAGAGACCGAGAGACCGAGAGACCGAGAGACCGAGAGACCGAGAGACCGAGAGACCGAGAGACCGAGAGACCGAGAGACCGAGAGACCGAGAGACCGAGAGACCGAGAGACCAGAGAGACAGAGAGACAGAGAGACAGAGAGACAGAGAGACAGACAGACAGACAGACAGACAGACAGACAGACAGAGAGACAGAGACAGAGAGACAGAGAGACAGAGAGACAGAGAGACAGAGAGAGAGAGAGAGAGAGAGAGAGAGAGAGAGAGAGAGAGAGAGAGAGAGAGAGAGAGAGAGAGAGAGAGAGAGAGTGAGAGAAAGAGAGAGAAAGAGAGCCAGAGAGAGACAGAGAGAGAGAGAGAGAGAGAGAGACATAGAGAGACATATAAAGACACACAGAGAGACAGGGAGAGACAGAGAGATAGATAGAGAGGTAGAGAGAGAGAGAGAGAGAGAGAGAGAGAGAGAGAGAGAGAGCCGGCGAGAGAAAGGGAGGGAGAGCTAAATCTTATCTAGGGCATTCCGGCGAAGGAATTGCCACAGTATTACCTTTTTAAAAAGCTATCTGTATTTGGCCTGGTAATATGACATGACCGAACAGCACTAAAGATGTAGCAAGTCGCAAAAAGTCTTAGCATTATTCTACCATTGGCTCTGGTTGCTCTAGCCTGACATCAGAGTGCACTGAAATTAGCATTATAATTTACAATATTGTAATAGCCTCTCATTAAGTGCCCATAGCCACAGCCACAGCTCTCTGCTGCCTATGGACTAGCGTCATACAACTTTATTTGGAATATGGTAAAGAATGCCATTGAATAATGATTACATTACTACCCATATTCTAGCTAAAGCAAAAACTTTTTAAAGTGCCTAGACAGAGATTTAATTCTGTTTGGGTGCTTTACTAATACCTTATAATTACTATCATTATATCATTAAACTTAAATTATTCCAGTGGAGCAATCAGCTACTTAGTAATTTCAAGCAAATTTTGTGCATTTAGAAGGAAGCTCGTCTGTTTCTGGCTTGCTAAGCTGTGCCGACAGAAAAACAGGCTAAACAATTACTAATAATCCGAAGCAATGTCAAGATTAAGCTTCCGGAAAAATTCTCGAATACACGCCTGCTACCGTGTGTATTTGCCCACCCTTGGTCAGTCTGTTCTATGCATACGAGCACCGAACCTGTGCATGCACATGCACCCTACTCCATATGGGCACTCTCGGGTACAAACAGGCATGCACTTCCACAATTGTTGTACCTTGCGTAGCTGAGATCAAGACAGTGCAAGAGCAAGGGGCAGGAAGGTTAAGAAACAACCCTCCCTTCTGACGGCATCATGTTGGTCAGGACTAGTGCTGGGCTATCTTATAAAGATGCAAACGTCTCGGGGAGTGCCATGAGAATGACCCGGTGTCTGTGCAGTGCCAACTAACATGAATGGTGAAATGCACTGTCGAGATTTCTGCACGAGACTGCAGACATAGCAGGCTGCTGTTGTCGATCAGGAGAAGCTCAAATGTCACTGATGACTAGTCCAAATGCGCACCTTGGTTTGGCAATCACTGTATGCAAGCTCTTATTAAGTGGGCTGCCGGCTGCTGGTATTTCAGGATAGCAGAAATGCTTCGTGCTGAGCACCACGTGATTCTTCCTCCGATAGAGGAGGCATAATGCTTTAGCACTTGGCGCATCCAACGGGTGAAGATGGCAGAAAACTAGGTTAATCACTAAAGAAAAGGTACTGTGCACTTACTGTGGTTAATAGCACTGAAGATTGCAGTGCCGTTTTTATTTCTTGATTATCTGATGGTCCTTAGATGCATGAACCAGCTTGACATACTCTGGAATGTCAAAACAGCACCTTTGGTCCTGAGCAGAAAACTAGTTAAAACCATCATTTCCTCAGCAGAAAGTTGTACAGAGAGGGAAAAGAAGTCGAGTATCACATGGCTTGGCCCCTCTAGCAATTATATGATGAGGTACTCAATCTTTCCTTTACTTTTCAATTTATTGTTCCGCTCATAAAAAGTACTACGCAGCATGCTAGCAGGTAAAAGTGCTCTAAGTAATACCGTATAATAGGAGTGCTTCGATGGTTTTCAGGCTCAATTTGATGCTATATCAAGTTGCTTTCCTCGATTCTCTAGTGTGCTCTGTTCATCCTTTGCTGTAGCCCTTGACTTATCAATGGCAGGGTTATTGCAGGACCCTCACAGTGCGAACCAATGCCAAACTAGTTTGGGCTTCACTTGGTGAACCGACTCTGCTATTGTTAAGCTGGTCGGCCGATTCGGTGGAACCAGCAACAAATAAAAAAGCTTCGTCGTAGGATTTTTACGCTGGAGCAGACAACATTCATGTGATCGAGTTGTGCTTTCCATGCACCACCTCTCCTCAGACTGCTCGTTTCGTCGTGCCTCTAATAACCTCAAATCCTTTGGAGGCCGGGCCATTAGTTACTATGAATAAAACATGTAAAGCTCACTACTGACAGACATCACCGCATTCCCTGACCTAATGACATTTAAAGGAATCTAAAAAAACCCACCTTCTCTCACAGTATTTCTCAGCCGAAGTGAAAGGCCCTGTATTCGCTCGTGCACGCTGAAATTGCATATGTCAGCACTAATCATTTGAATACTTTCTTTCCAGAATATGAAATTAGGCTAGAAAGAGATTTGATTCTCAAATAATGCAATTTAGATATATTGCTATTAGTATTTGCAAAGGTTGTTGGTGACATTTAAGCAGAATTCGATGCACCAATACATTGTTTGTGTAGCATCTCGAAGTCGTAGTGGCACGGGGTACAGACTGTCTCTAAATAAACAACAACAACAAATAAACAACAATAAACAACACAGTCATCCAGCGATTGTGATTCTTGTCAGTGAGTTGTTGTGAATCAGTAGAGTTGGAAGCCCGTGAGTTCTTCCAACCACAAGGTCTTCATTTTAATGATGTAAAAGAGGACTCACTGCATAACGGTAAAAGTAGAGCCTACTGGTTCCACTGGATAGAGATGCGTAACCTAATGTTGCTTTATGCCAGCCTATGCAGAATTACAAGGTGCGAAGGCATATAGTTACTAAACCGTAAATAAGTTGTTGCTCACCCTCTGAATATCTGTTCATGCTGCTATTATCAGTATAGCCTGCTTAGAGAGCCATGGTCTTAAAGCAACAAGTATAATGGTAGAGAGTTCTAAGACTGTTTTCCTACAAGCTTGTGGTTATGATAATAGGAAGTCATGTACCAAATGGGATAATAATAATTGAGTACCTGCATACTACTAATCAACAGCAACCGTAAACAGACACACTTTGAGCACCTAACTTTGTAAGTTGTATAGGTGGATGGCTTCGGCTGAACAGGTTTTGATTTTGATCTCCAAAGCAGAGAAGAGACATTCTTTCTGCTTGCTCTCTCCTTCTCTCTCTCTCTCTCTCTCTCTCTCTCTCTCTCTCTCTCTCTCTCTCTCTCTCTCTCTCTCTCAATGACTTCAACCACTTTTTAGTCCACGTTGAAGGCAACACAGCCAGAAAAGAACACAGCCAGCCACATTCCTCGCCTTTAGCACGCAGACTTTATATTGGCAGGAGGCAGAGCCTAGCTGATTTGACCTCACATGGTGATGAGATGATTGATGTACAACAACTGCCAAGACTTTTTCAACACCTTGGTTGCACTTCACCGATCGTAGACTGTGCCGTATACCTGTACATGTTCAAAAGGGCAGTGACACAACCAGAGTAGCAATTCTTGCAACGGTAGCTATTTTTCATATTTATGCAGAAGACTAAATCGATGATAATAAGGCATGCAATCATACATGTTTTTATCGTTCAGTCAGTAAGATCGAGCTCTTGCACTGCCTCTTCTGCTCGGGAGCTTCCACGTTTGTTGGTCAGGGCAATAGTGATGCACTTCGGGAGTGCCATAATATAAGAAAATGCAGCTGCCACAAGGCATTTGTTTTATAAAGCATAGAAAGTGAAAAGTATCTGCAGTGTACTTTGTTGCCAATCTTTGATGTGAGCAGAACTATTATTAGACAGAACAACGTACTAGCCATAAGTTCTTAGCGTCGCAGTAAGGTGTTTATACTTCCCCTAGACCCAGATAATTGATTTAGTCCTTCAGCTGGTAACTTTTGCTGCCCATTGAAAGTGGGGAGGGAAGTCACTAAGGCTCTTTTGAATTGTTAGTTAATAGGACCTGCACAGGTGTATATCATAATCTTGGGTTTTGTATTTGATAACCTTATACAAGTGGTAAAATCTGGCACCTGCTATTTTTTAGGGTTTCTGTAAATTCAGTAGTTGTGTGCCGTTGCATAACACTGTAACAACTTTCACAGGCTGCTGCGACAATTGTCACATGCCACTTTGACAACTTTCACACGTCAATGCGACAACTGGCTCACACCATTGCGACAACTGTCATGCCACTGCAACGACTGTCATGACAGTGCGACAACTGTCATGCCACTGCAACAACCACACCCACACTTCACTGCTGTGGATGGTGGGTTGGATAGCTCCAAGAACATCCACTAGCTGTCGCAATAAATATGCAGCTTATGCCAGAAGTATCTTGCAGCCGGTCACCGTAGGGCTACAGTGAGACTCTACGGATGCCACTGACCAAACTCTCAGTCACATCCATGAAGGAATGTTATACCAATCAAACAGGGCATTCAAGAACCTAATGTACTTCTGCCTGCAATCTCTGATACCATCGAGTAGTAAAGAATGCTGACTGCGGATCTCAATTCTGCCTGCGCAGCATTCAATGAAAATTCGAGAAGCCGGTGAGCTTGACGGTCATGTAAACCAGTCCAGCTCTATCTGAGCATGCTCGAGAGAATGTAGTTCGACTATACACTTCAGCCAACTCCCTAGTCATTCTTACTATATGCATAAATGGATCCACCACCCAGCCGACTCTAATATGCTTGTCATTTCATATTGAGTCTGAGCGGACAGTAGCAGCAACTTTAAGTACTGAAATGACTGCCCTTTCGAGTACTTTATAGATTCAGCATTGCTATTTTGAACTGTGTTATGATAACTTTAGCTGTCAACATACTTAGCAGCAACAAAGCTTCGAGCCTATTTGTGTTACGTAGTGGACACGTATTGATTTCATATTGCAGGCGATCTGCACAACCATAAAAATGGCAGGCCGAGACTTGGCTCAGTCTCTTATATCTATTTAGTACAATGAGCAAATTATCGTTCCAGATAACAGTAGCTTCCCAGCCACCATAACCAAAACAATAACCAAATTGTGCAGAACGAGATACACTTAGACAACTATTGATAGCTAGTTAGTTCCACATCGCTAACTATTAGGTTCCACAAATGTGCTGAATTTTCGAAACCACTTGCAGCCACTATGGCCAGGGCTATATCTCGACAGCAAATAAAGCAGGAAATTAAATGCCACCAGAATTCTCTGATGAGTCTTGGGTTCCAGGCTTTAAATTGCGGTCTTTTGAATCGCCACCCAGCATTTTCTGCTGATCAGCCTTGTTCTCAACTATTCTTATCAGGGAAAGAGATTAGGTACAGCTAACTTTGCAGCCAGCCCATTATGTATGCAAACTAAACATGACGCAACTAAAATGAAACAGGTCATCTACCCTAAAGCGAATTCATGTATTCCTTCATCATGGCATCAAATTTTTTATTCGGCATCTATACTGTAGTCACGTTAGTCCGTGCACTTCTAACAACGGGTCTGGACTACTATAACTAATTACTTGCTGGTCTTCCTGGCTATGCAATAAGATACAAAGTGTGCAAAGCTCGAAAGCTGTGCTTTTCTGTCATGAACGCTGCGCAGGTCACATAACTACCCTTCTTTGGTGAGCCATGATGGCTCACTAGGTAAGGGGGTTGCTTTTCACGACCTCGGCTCCGAGGTTGTGGGTTTGAATCCTGTGGTGGGCGATCCTTTATTGCCCTGCAAGCAGTGGTGATAGCCGTAAAGGCTCTTCTGTCGCTATACAAAAGAAGCTGTTAAATCAGCTAGTATTTCTTTCTCTACAACCTGCACTGGCTCCCCATCAAACAATGCTTGGTCTTCAAGGTCTCGTCTCAATTTAGGTCCCTTCGTCTTCGTTCTCTTGCACCGATCCGAAATACTCCCTCAGGCTTATCGTCGTGTCATCATCTCCCCCCCCCCGGCTCAATTCGTGTAGCTGAGTCTCCAGCCAGCTTCAAGTCCTTTGGAAACCAGGAAACAGTGCCTTCAGTTCCTAAGCACATAAATTCCGAAACTCGCTAACCACTGACACTTCCTCACCCAACTTGACGACATTTAAAGGGAAACAAATTGTCTGTCAGGTCCTCACAGCAAACGCTCTATCCATGGAGTTGTCTATTTAGTGCTCGTGCTTGCTGAAATTGTGCATGCTTGGATGACTAATCAGTCGATGTTCTCTCTTTCCAGTCCATTCAAAGTGCCTCAAAAGAGGTTCAGTTCTCCCAGGCACAACAAAAGTCTATTACTATTATCTTCATCATCGCTGATCAGCTCAGCGACAAAACCTCAGAATTAAGTCAAGCCTACAATCTCGATCTAAAGAGGACAAAGTTAAAATGAAACATGATTGCATCAAAAATGAAGCCGTGTTGCATTTAATAGGAGCGAGCCTGTAACAACTTACAGGACTATCTGTAACTGATCAACGCAACAAAACTTTAATTTTTCATGGCCAACCTGGTTTGCCCAGGGGTTAGGTTGCTCGCCTTTGACTACAGAGGTCAAGATGCTTTGACGACTGAGGTCATCGGCTCGACCCCTGCGGCATGTGTGAAGTGCCTAGATAGAGATTCGATTCTCTTAGGGTGCTAGGCAAATGAATTATGTAGGTTATAGAACAAGCTAGTAATAATTACATGTGCAGGCATCGAATCCTCCCTGGAAAATCATGTCATGGCATGTCCATGGAACTAAGCCGGGATAACGTTTTTTGGAAGAAACCGGCCTCTAGCTTAATGCCAACACTGGCTAAGATGGCTCTTCCTCCGTGCATCTAATAATAATAATAATACACTTTATAAAGTTCCCTCAGAGAGCTCAATTTCTCTCTAGGTGCTTTAAATTTGCTGCAAAGGAAACACGATTGAATGGTGAGTGGTATCATGCTTGATAAACAACATGAATAACGCGGTTAGGGGTGACATGCACACTGTCAGCATGCAAGTGTTGTTAGTGGCGGTGAGCCGTGGCGGCACACTAGGTAAGGCGGTTGCTTTCATGACCTTGGTCCTGAGGTCGTGGGTTTGATTCCTGCGGTAGGCGATTCTTTATCGCCACTGCAAGTGGTGGTGATAGCCATCAAAGCTCTTCACTCGCGATACAAAAAGAGGCTGTTTAAGCAGCTAGGTTTTTTGGCAGCAAGCATAGTGTCAGCATGCATAAGCACATAAAGGACGAATCATAGGGACCCACTAAATGCTGCAATAAAATAGGTGCGTTTTAAATTTCTTTTTAAATGTGGTCAAGTCAGGGGATGTCGTGACGCAAGTCAGGAGTGAGTTCCAGTCTTTGGCAGCATACGAACTACATGCACGGTCTCTAAAGGATTTGAGGTTTGTAAGAGGTATTGGTGAACAGTTGGATTCAGAAAAGCGGGCGATACAATGTTCAGCCTGGTGGGGCAGTAGATCTGATAGGTAGACATCTTGAAATAGGGGTGGGTCAAGGCAATTGATGGTAGAAAAAGAAGAAGAGTTAAATTAATGTTTGGAGAGCTTGAAAAGACTTCGTTACATCATTGAACGAAGCACATGTAGAGAATCTTGCATGCAGAGAATATAAGAATATGAACTTCAATGGGTTGTTAGGATCCGCTCATAGTGGTATAAAGATGATGATTATGAGCCCCATAGAGTTTATTAGGGGTCTGCCAGTTGGGCCAGCTGCTAGGTCGCAGTTGCCACATCATATCACTTCTCGCCGACCTGCACTGGCTACCAGTCAAGCAACGGATCGATTTCAAGGTTTTGTCGCTCACTTTTAGGTCCCTTCATTCTAAGCGTCTAGGATAAGTTTAGAGGATTCTTCGTTGAGCTCGCCTTCTTATATAATTCATTTATATAGCACCCCGAGAGAACTTGATCTCTATTCTGGAGCTTCGCGTATGGGCTCGAGCCCACGACCTCAGCCATGCCTTCGGTGGGGCGAGCACTTTAACCGGTGGACCAAACCAGCATATTATCCTTGGAATGTAGATGTTCTTATTTTTCTCCTCTCATTCGAATAAGGAAGGTCCCACCGACGCCTCCTCCGCGGTGCGAGCCGCTGTCGCAATTGAATAATTTACCCATATACTCTAGGAAGCCAGACCGGCGCTGAGACCAGCATCCGGGTGCCTGGCATCGATCGACTAGTCACTACTCCTAATCATCGGCTGAGCGGACAAACTCGTTTACACCTGCGTCTTGGATTATTAATTTATCAAAAAGCTAATAATATTTCGAAAATCCAACAGTATATGTTGATGTGTTAAAGAGCAGATGGGACCAAGGAGCAGGCATGCGATGCCTTTTATTGGATAGAATAGCACTTTACTCGTCAATAATTTACGACCAGCCATTTCTGTGATGTATCATTGTAGCTTGCAAAACGTCGGAAATGTATGCGTATTCAAGTTGAATTGTTTCGTGGCATGTGTTATTCAAATTTTCTTTTGTGGAAGCTTCTTGAACCAACCAACAAGAAGATTCCATTTTTGGAACTTTCTGGGATTTTAGGGAGTTTCGTAGAAACTTTTGGAGCTATCTCATCTATGCTTATCCTCCGGCTCTTTTAGAAATTTTATAGACATTAAATTTCTCAGAAAAATCCCAATTCAGTGGAATTCGTCGCATAAGAAGGGGCTAGGGTTAACAAGAATGCCACAAGGTCTCGCTGGCGGTTCGTGGCTGACCGCTTCCGCCAAAATTACACGAAACCTAGCATCCCTTTTACCACAATATAATAATAGTAATAATAATAATGCACTTGATAAAGCGCCCTCAGAGAACTCAATCTCTTTCTAGGCACTTTACATTTGCTGCAAAGGGAAACTCGATTGAATGGTGAATAATATCACGCTTGATAAAAAACATGAACAACACGGTTAGGAAAAATATTGTCCTAGCTGTAGTTGAATTTCATGCAGGCCTGTACTGCCACTCTGCTAGACCGCTGGTGAATGGCTGTTGGGAGCATCACTGAGAGGGGCCCCCGTGCACAGCTGTGGTCCGCCTCTGATGTGGTGTGGACACAGGCCGGTAATCCCTGGTGAACATATGCGGGATTCACCATCAGGGTCGGCCAGTGCACAGCTGTGGTCCATCTCAGATTATCATCGGAGTCGGCCTAAGCACAGCCGTGGTCGAGGACAGGGTACTCGAGTGGGAGATAGGGGCGAAGGCAGTCGAGCTTCCCTCTGCTCAGTGCACCGTAGATTAAACTTGTGGTGGTCATCGGCTGGCGCTTCTCTGCGTCATTGAACCGAACAACACTAGTGTCTCCTTGCTGGACGCAATGGCCCTTTCCTGATGGTTACTAAGCTGCCATGGAGAAGCTATCCTGCTGAAAAAGCGGTTCTGGAAGACGCCTCGGGTGCTAAGAGAAGATGCATTTTTCCTTAGAAGACCAGGCATCGTTTGCCTTGAGACGGGATTAAAAAGGTACAGGCGCGGAGAGCACTCAGCGTGAACGTTCTGGGTCGGTTTCCAGACGACCTATCGACATTTTTTTAAGGAGGATGTCGTATCGTTAGAATTGTCACTGGTAAACTAACTCTTATTTAAACAGGTCTCCTCAGGCTAGACAGAGTTTAACTACGGTGTCCAGGCCGCAGCACTCTTTCGGCGCGGATTTTCAGACTTTGCCAAAGAGAGATATAGCTAAGAACTACGATGGAGAGACAAAAAACCCATTCAATTGTACTTCTTTAGTGCGCAGAATCGAAGTGGGCATCCACACAAGGCCACCACTGCTTTTCCAAGAGAAACAGAAGCATGTCCCATTCCTCCACTTAAAGACAGTTGGCGACAGAACCTTTAGCTCTGCAGGTCCTAGACTGTGGAACTCGCTTCCACAATTCTTGCGCAACGACATCTACTCTCCAACTGCCGACTATGGCACATCTTTTTCAGCGGTCCTGAACTGCTACTTCTATGCTACTCACTACCTCAACTGCTCTCCTAACTCTGCTATGCTTCCCACTTTCTCTTTGTTGCGTGAGACGAAGTCTGTTGGGTACCGAATGCGTACCGAAAGCCGCTTAGGCTGTGAGTGCGCTATACAAAACTCTCCTGCGTAACACCCACATGGTCTTTTTGACTTGGTGGAGTTACTGACGGAGATACATTACATTACGGAGAGACGGTGACGAGGACCTACCGGGGTCGTCCACCTTTGACCCGAAGCTACGTTGCTCTGCACCGGATGGGGACAGCCGGCCGAGAAGGATGCCGAGAAACGTCAGCATGTTGTATCACGTTCAGTATGCGCCGTTCTTGAATTTAATGATTGGGAACCCGCAATGTCATAATGTGTGGCTAGGTGGTCTAAAAAGCCCACGTCGTGTAATGATCAGTCGGTTGAGTTTTTGGGCTTCCTGGCTAGTTGTATGCTCCAGCTGGTTCTAGCCCGTGGCGGAGCCAGGGGCTAGGGGAACATTTGGCCGCCCACCCCCGCCCACTCCTACAGGAAGGGAGTGAGCTGGGATGCCACCAATGACAAGCTCATGTTCTACTTCAACTCGATGCGCCACCGCCGAGCTCGCGACGAATAAACACTACGGTCGTGCGCTATAGTGTTTCCTTACTTGCGGGTCTTGCCCACCCTAAAAGAACATCTTATTATTCACCCACATACAAACAAATCTCACGGGTCTTGCAACGACATGAAAATCCTGGCTCCGCCTCCTCCGCAATAACCTTCGGCGTCTGTCGAATAGACTCTTCTGCGCTGAGGACGCTGAGGACTTGTTAAATTAAGGTGTGGCCATCTCTATTGCTGCCGTGCTCAATCAATATGGGTATGCGTGCATGTGTCGAGGCAATATCTACGACTCGTTCGCCGTGCTTCCGAGATCTGGCTTCAAAGGTATTATTCAGCTTTGGAATGTACTGGCACTATAACTCTGGGTCTCAGCCCAGCGGTAAGGTGCTCGCTTTTAACTACCCAGGTCGCTGGCTCGAGTCCTGCAGTAGACGATTCTGTATTGCCCACTGCAAGCGTTGGTGATTGCCGCTAATGCTCTTCTACGGCTATATAAATGAGGCTGCTAAACAGCTAACCTTAAATTCAAACTTTACTTGTGCAGCGTTGGCGGCCTTCTGACATTTGCTTGTGCAGAAGCCAGTGCCTTTGTAACAGCAGAAAAGGCAATTTGTACGAGCCTGCCGAAGACTAAACGCAATGCACTTTCGCTAAGAATAGCAGAATGTGTACAGGTTTAATGGTGGACTTCGTGTAAAATCATGTACATGCACGACAATTCCTTGGTAAAAACGTGCAGTAAGTAGTTATAAAGCATTAGCAAAAACAGAGCACATGAGTAGCTTACATCATATTGGGAAGCTCATATGTATCTTAATTGTCACTGTATGACGATAGGCGAGTAGGCAGAGCTTAGCGAATCCTTAGTAGAGGAAGCCTTCTTATCGGCCTCCTGTCAGTAGAATAAGTGAGCTACCACCGACGGCTCCTCTCGTCTCTCAGCCGCTGGCCAGATCAAAGAATCCCTTACAAACCATTTGAAGATGAGACTCCTAATAATAGTTTAAGGAGACACATTTTATTCATCTGTAATCCAGATCATATATAATTAAATTTAATAGTCCTGCTACGCTCCTAGGACTCTTAATAGCCCATGGAAAGTCCACTTCCGCTTACGTGTAGATGATATAGACGGACACTGGTTTTTATGTTTGACAATTAGATGATATAGCAAGCCTCCCTTCAGACTCTGTATGTCATCGTTGTGGCAATCTTTGCAAATCTAACCGTTATCCTAGAGCAGTGCACGAGTGTAACTAGCAGTTAACGTCAGATGGAATTTGTCAGCAGAAGAACCTAATGATAAACAGAAGCCAAAACTATATTTGCTGCTGAAATTTGTAAACGTTTCCATAGCCTCGGCATGGGTGCTGCGAACACTGTTAGAAGAGTACGGCATAGAGCAGGTCATCTTCATACCCACGTGAGCTAGTGCAGAGCCACACCGATCGCCAGGACAGCACACGTGGCTGCACTCAGACTCCTTGCCATGTGAAGTGCACACGTCTTTTTGCAATCAACTGCATGCTATCGCTCGCAATACAACGACTGCAAAGCTTGCAAGACAGAATGGGACAGCTGCATATTCTCAGCACCTTGTGGCACCTGGCAATTACCAGGACATATACCAATGTGTAAGCCAACAAGCTAATAGATCAATTAGCCAGCCAAACAAACTCTGGGGATATTAAAATGAAGCCACGAAGGAAAACGATAATCAGAACGGATATGCAATAGTAAGACAGTTTGCTAGAACAGCACTGCTGCAGCAGCCGTGTGCAAGACAAGTTGCAACTTCCTCGGCCTCACCAATCTGCCGGCTGCAGCTTCTCTTATGTAATTAACGCTAGGGGCTCTGAGCTGTATTATTATGTCACTTATATTTTTTATATTAGAATAAAGCCAAGCAGTGACAGATTAAGGGGCAGGGGCATTTCCTAAGTGCTCCCACCTGTCGCCAACGACAAAGTCACTTGTTTGTGCCACTTGATGAGCACCCACCGAGTTCACATTGAACAAACACTGATTTTTTCACTTTACTTTTTCATTAATTGAGGGTGTAGCCCTTCCTACTTGAGAATCTTGCGAGTCTTGCCGTACATAAAGATTTGCACGTCATGCTCCCACTAGATGGAGATCCTGGGTCCACCACTGCAGTCATGTGTTTCCGTGCCTGACAGACAGGCCATGACATTATCAATCAAATATCACATCCTATCTGCGAACTGGTACTGTGTGAATAATAATAATAATAATAATAATAATACTGCACTTGATCAAGCGCCCTCAGAGAACTTAATCTCTTTCTAGGCGCTTTACATTTGCTGCAAAGGGAAATGCAGTTAAATGGTAAGTAAAATCATGCTTGAAAAACAAACAAAATGAATAACGTGGTTAGGGGTGACATGCACAGGGTCAGCATGCAAATGTGGTTAGTGGCAGCATGCACAGTGTCAGCCCGCATAAGCACGTGAAGGACGAATCACAGGGACCCACTAAATGCTGTCCTAAATAGGTCTGTTTTTAGGTTTCTTTTAAATGTGGTCAGGTCAGGGGATTTTCTGACGCAGGTCGGGAGGGAGTTCCAGGCTTTGGGAGCATACGAACTAAATTCATGGTCTCCAAAGGATTTGAGGTTTGTACGAGGTATTTCTAGACTGTTGGATTCCGAAAAGCAGGTGGTACGATGCTTGGCCTGATGGGGGAGTATGTCGGAAAGATAGGCTGGAGCCATAGAATGAAGTGACCTAAAAGTGAGCGACAAAACCTTGAAGTCAATCCGTTGCTTGACTGGTAGCCAGTGCAGGTCGGCGAGAAGTGGAGTAATGTGGCAACTGCGATGCTCACGACAGACAAGCTTGGCTGCCGAGTTTTGCACCAGCTGCAATCGCCTGGTCGCTCATGCTGGTAGGCCAGTAAGCAGTGAGTTGCAGAAGTCGAGACGGGATGTCACGAATGCATGGACCAACTTGGACGTGGTATCCTTATCTAAACAACCCCAAATTTTAGCAATGCTATGAAGCTGAAAATAGGCAGATTTGACCGTGGAGTTGATATGGTCATCTAATGAGAGGTCGCTTTGGAATATGACACCTAGATTTCGAGCTGATTCGACAGGAGATATGCTGGCAGAGCCAATTTTGAGCGTCAGCCTTTCCAATTTCTGAATCACACTGGGTTTGCCCATAACTAGTAAGTTAGTTTTGTCATCGTTTAGTTTTAAGAAAATTTGCTGCCATCCATGTGCAGATGTCATCAATGCATGCAGCAAGTGAGTTTAGAGAATTTGAGGTGCTCGAAGGCTGGGAGGGATCAAAGCAAAGGTACAACTGAGTGTCATCCGCATAGAAGTGAAAGCCTAGATTGGGCTTGGCAATCACATCAGCAAGAGGGAGAGTATAAACTGTGAAAAGAACCGGACCTAGCACTGAGCCCTGAGGTACTCCATATTTCAGAGGTACTTCAGATGATCTTTGTCTATTCACGTCAATATTCTGGAGTCTCCCACTGAGATAGGACCTGAACCACTGCAGAGCAGTGCCAGTGATGCCCAGGCGAGATGAGAGGTGCTCTAGAAGAACGTTGTGATCGATGGTGTCAAAAGCTGCTGAAAGATCAAGCAAAACAAGCAGAGACACTCTATCCATGTCTGCATTCTTAAGTAGCTCGTTGTATACCCTAAGCAATGCTGACTCTACGGAGTGATTAGCTCTAAAGCCGGACTGGAACTTACTGGCAAGGTGTGAGGTTTCGATATATGAGTTTAGCTGGTCTCCCACAACCCGTTCCAGTGTCTTTGATAGAAATGGTAGAAGGGAGACTGGGCGGTAGTTGCTCAAGTTCTGTTGGCCTAGTGTTGCTTTCTTGAGGAGAGGCCTGACTACAGCTTTTTTGAAAGGTGCTGGGACATGACCTGAGGCTAATGACATATTAATGATGTTGGTTATGCATGGCAGCAGCAGATCAATGCAACGTAGGAGCAGGACAGTTCGAATAGGGTCCAGAGGACTTGTTGTCTTCTTTGATTGCGATACGAACTTTAGGACTAGATCACTAGTGACCTGCTTAAATGCAGACATTGAGGTGCAGCCAGGAACCGAGGAACAGCATTCTAGTGGGGAGGTTGTCATCGCAGGGATGGATTCCCTGATCTTGTCTATCTTCTGGACAAAGAATCGAGAGAAGCGATCGGCTAGATCATCACAAGGATCGTCAGGTAAGGAGCTAATCTGGAAACGGTTGAGGAGATGGTTTATTGTCGACATCAGCATTTTTGGATTGTGCATCTGTGATTCAACAATGTTTCTATAGAAGCTAGACTTGGCCTTTGCTAGGATCGATTGGTACGACTTACAGTAGTCTTCATATGCCTGTCGATGGACAGTTGGTCCTGATCTTTTGTATGCTTTTTCAAGCTTTCGTTTAGTAGACCTGGCTAGTTTAATGTCTGTGGTAAACCATAGGCCGTGAAGAGTTTTTGCCTGTCCCAGACTGCCAGACTCAAACTTTTTTGGACTGTATACTTCACGAGAGAGAGAGAGAGAGAGAGAGAGAGAGAGAGAGAGAGAGAGAGAGAGAGAGAGAGAGAGAGTTTTAAATTGCATGGTTAAAACCCCTCATACGTTTAATCTACGATACGATTATAAGAAATGAGAGCAATTAAAGCTAGAAACAAATTCGAGCAGTATTCAGACCTTGACGGTGAAAGAGGCAGCTAATCAGAGGAATGCTGAAGGGGCATGCCAATCGGCTCGGCCGCTTGATGCACGTCTCTGGATTGGTCCAAGAGGTGACCCTGTCAGTCGAATCTCTCTTTCCTTAGACTGCAGTTGAGCTAGAGCAAGTTAGCCTCTATCTTCACACTGCTACAAACGCGTGTTGGCTGATTCGGATCTCAAGTCTTTTGCAGACAGCTCAGTGCTCATAACTGTTGCTAGACCTCACAACCTCACACTTGCAGGATGCTTCCCAGTGAAGCTAGAGCTTCCAAGCATGGCAAATCATAGAGGTCACTCCACCGAATCCAGATATGTCCCCGATAGCGGTACACGATGGCCATCAGAATTGCACATACCTTAATAAAGAAAAAGAGCGTGTGCTTTCTTGCGGGATGTTCTGTGGTATGACAGCAAACTCACTACAGGTCAGGGACTGGTAGGTGAATGCACTGGAGCTGAAAGATGATCGCTTCAGATGTCTGTTAATAAGATCTGAGCGATAGGTTATGATTCAGGTTTGGGATAATCATGACCGGAACTGCTAATCAGCCCTGGCAACTGTCATAACCCGACTGATTGCACGCCTTTGTTTTGCAGTGGCCGATAAATTGGGGTTGTGTTTATGTTAATTGCCTAGCCTTTGTAAAGGGTTGATCTGATTAACTCAAGTAACTAGCCAGCATGCAGTTTACTGCTGTAATCTAATTCTGCCTGTGTCAGTTGCCCTTGGATAAGAGTTACGACAGGCATGGTCATAACTTGTCGGTAGATGCAGAAGAGCTGGCAGACTCTCACCTTTCACCTGGATTTTAGCCCAGAGCTAAGATGCTCGTACTTCGCCACCCAGGTCGTTGATATGCATCCCGAAGCAGTCACCTCTTTATTGACCACTGCTTAGTCAGAGGTTCCTTTGGGAAGGCTTTGCGAGCTTCTCGGTTGGTGGCAATAAAAACAGTGGATCCCGGATTACGAACACCTCGGGTAACGAAAATCCGGGTTACGAACACCCAGGTTTACAAAAATGACTCGGGTGACGAACCCGTTTCCGGGTTACGAACCGAACCCAAAGAGTTTGTAGGAGCTTCACAAGTATTCGGGCAGAATAGAGCCTTTGAATAGATAAGCAACTGCATATTTCCTGTAAATCATCGGAGGACACACGTTTTCATACCAATTTATTTATCGCCAAATCGAGCCTTAAAGGTGTTAACTAAGTGACATTACACCGAAAGGGTCAAATGAGGGAAGGGTAAAACCACCGCAATAAGTGAAGAAAACCCATACTTCCCCAGAGAGGATACGACCTCGGAATAGACTACCCACCAGGATTGTAGAGGTACGACCGCAGGCCAGCAAAGTCACATAGGTCGGCCATTCCTTCTAACCGAGCCAAACAGCGTTCGTTCGCGAACGTTTGACTGTTTGCGAAAAAATCAAACAAGGGAAATGGCTACCGCTTTTCATTTAGCAATCCCGAAAGTCTGTTGTGTTCTTTTGCTTCCTTTTGTATTGTTTTGTGTTTTCAAGTATGTTTTTATGTCTGTGTTGTGGCTATGTATGTGCTGTGAAGTTACGTTTTTAGGATACGTAATGCTCATCTTCCTTTGGTTCTTAATTCTTCTTCTCATTTGTTTCAGGCAGTTTTCCAAATTCGAACATTTGAGCTGCTTTTTTAGTGCTGCTCATAAGAGCGGTCCTAAGAAGGCTCCTGATCTTTTTCGTAATGAATAAACATGTGAGCCCCCTCTTCCCACTGCCCCAATGCTGCACTAACTAACGATGGCTGTTATCGTAGCGAGCCGGCGCATCGCTTGAGCAGCCTGTGGGCTGCAGTCGTATATAACGTCGGATCCGTGATCTGGGCACACACTCGATACCCTTTACACATGCAGTTACACTGCCAATGCATTCCCGGCTGCAATGGACTTTCATCGATTGAGTTATTAATAACAATAGTTATAATAATAATCATGAGACTGCTATATACAAAAGATATTCTGCAGGAAAGAAGTCGGGGCTAACGTTACACATCTTGCAGTGCAGTATAGAGACAACAAGTCAACCATTGGGACAATTTAAGCAAAGGAGCCAGTTTCGCAAGCCAGAGTGGTCAAGACAATTTCACTGATCCACTCACTAAAGCTGAGGAATTTAACTTGCTACGAAATGGAGAGTTTACTGCTGATTTGGCTCAACGACAGACAGGTGAAAAGAGATATAACTCCTGGGGAAATCGTCTGTGAGAAAACCAAGGTCATTTATCAAGAGCTGAAAAGATCATCAAATCCAAGAATAAGCTTACAAGAAGAGGAAGAAGAAAAGCTCAAGACCAGCAGGTGGTTACACAGGTTCAGGAAAATAAGAGAGATCTGCAGTGTCATCGTGCATAGTGAGGCAGGCAGTGTTGACAAAAAAGAAGTTAGCAGATAAGTTCTATAAATTCGTCGAAGAAGATGGGTACAGTCCACAGCATGTCTTTAACGGTGACGAAGCTGGGATTTTTAGGAAAAAACATGCCTAACAGGGTCAACATCATCAAAGAGGAGGAGACTTTTTCAGTTTGACACCCCTTGACGCTTCCAATACCAGTGGAAACATTAAGATCAAGTCCACTCACCACTCAGGGAATCCCGGAGCTTTCAAAAAGAGCAATGTCGTCAAATCAAAGCTGCTTGTCACGTGCAAGTTCAACCAGCAAGCTTGGGTGACCTAATCAATCTTTAAGGAGTAGATCCCGGAAACCTTCTCGCCAAGTGTCGAACTGCACATACTCGAGAGAGGCCTGCCACTGAAAGCTTGGCTGCTGCAAGAAAATGCCCCTGACTACCCATAAAACCCGGATGAGTACTTTGACTTTATCAATGTCCAGTACCTATCTCTCAACACAGCTTCACTTCTTCAGTCCATGCACCAGGAGATGGTCGCCAACTTCACGAAGTTCTACACAAGAGCACTCTTCAGAAGGGTCTTTGAAGTCTTCCAGTTTTCTCCCAACATGACGGTCCACAAATTCTGGAAGGAAAACTTTGACGTCGTTGAAGCATCGCGCTCATCCAGAAGGCATGGGTAGAAGTCACTCAAAGAACCCACAACTCAGCCTGGAAGAGGCTGAATCCTGCCTAGACGCAGAGACAACCAGAAGAAGATAACGAACTGGTGGAGAACAAAGTTTCCTCCACAAGAGACCGGGACTTTAAGGTGGAGGAGGAAGAGGATGTGTAGGAACTGCTAGAGGACGATGTCACGACTGAAGAGCCAGGACCAGGCCGATGTCACGACCAAAGAACTGCGAGCCCTCATGGAACACGAACACGTGGAAGGACAGAAGAAAGCTTCTTCTGGGGACAAGGAGGAGCTATCCAAGCAACCAATCTCTACCGCAGCCATTAAGGATCTTCTGGAGAAGTGGGTAGAGGACCAGGACACAGCCAATGTACATCACCCTAATCAAGGTGACGGCAATGGAGAAGCAGATCTCTGCAATGACAATACTACGGACTTCAGGGTCACCAAAGCTAGAATGTGAGTTCCAGTCAGGTTTTAGAGCTAATCATTTCACTGAGGCTGCATTGCTGCTGGTTGCTTAAGGACTTACTGAAGAATGCAGACTCGGGTAAAGTCTCTCAGCTTCTTACGGCAGCATTTGGCACTATTGATCAACAAATCCTTCTCTAGTGTCTGTCCTCTTGCCTGGGCATCACTGGCACTGCGATGGTTCAGGTCCTATCTTAGTGAGAGACTCCAGAGCATTGATATCAATGGGCAGCAATCATCCGAGGAGCCTCTAAAGTACGTCGTACCTTATGGCTCTGTGCTTGGTCCACTTATTATCAAAATGTATACACTCATTCTCTTGCCAAGGTAATCTCCCAGCACAATCTAGGCTTTTACTTCCATGCAGAGGACACACAGATGTACAGAGTGATGAAAAAGTTTCAAAATCTACCAGATCCTCTACATCCTCTCCTAAATCTACAGCATTTTAAATATTTGTTGTTTTTTATTAACATCTATCAAATATAGGAACACATTTTCGCGATTTTTTTATTGCACTCGGGAAAGAACTACATTTTCCCTAGTAGCCAATGGAATATCACGATCCGAATTACAAATCCAGTCAGGGAATAATTGGATCAGATTCGTATCAGGGATAACGAATAAAGCTGGGACTAACAACAAGCATGCTGTTTCCATCGGTGAGCATTTGGGACATCAGTCATACCGCCACTCAAATGTTGCCTGGAGTTGCACCGTGCCACTTCTGCTGATGACTTGCATTGCCAAATTTATTTTCTACCTAGCATGTTGATCCAGTGCTTCAATGCCTTCAAATGCATGCCTGCTCGAGTTACTTCCAGCAAAGGAAGAGGGGCAGACTCGTTCCAGCCCGGATTGCTTCTGGCCAACAGCAGATTCTATTTTTATGCTGGCTGCTCATTTGATATCGAATAAATGACCAGGGAAGGTCGGCCAATAATGGCACCAGAAGCTGCTGCCCTGGCGAGGCTCAGCCGTCGGAAGCATCACATAGGGAAGTTGAACTGGTTTTCATCAAGGTACTACAGATTAATAAGCACTGTTTTGTATCTTGATATTAATGAGAATTATATTGGCTTCGATTGGCTTTTAGTCAACTGATTGCTTCAGCTCCATGTGCTCCAGTGCGGCAGCATCGGGACAAGTAATAGGAGTAGCCAATCTCTAAGCCTAATGCCTGAGCATGCAGTTCTCACACTTAATCGTTATTCCACTTCGAATAATCGTTCTCACTTTTACAAAGTAAATTCATTAGCGATAATTGTTAGCATTCGATGTCGAGTTAGAACTGAATGCTTGTGGTGACAAGAGTAGCAATACAAGGGCATTGGTCGAAATAGTCAATTACCTGGTTTAGATCTCAAGCCGTCAGTAGGATAGGTAGACACCAACACGCTTCTTTCTTTTACACTCCACTACTCCCAACTCATTTCAAGCACTCTGTCAAGCTGAAAGAACTTCAAAGGACTCGTCGCTAATGCTGATTGCTGATGTAGTATTGCATATCTCGATCTGTTAACTCTCCACAAAGCCACGGGATCTGCAGGAGTATGACTCTGGAGAGTTACCTATTGTGGCCTTTAAAGTATTCAGATTTTGAGTAAGCAGAGTGCACCTCATGCAAAAATACAAGGCTGCAAAGTATAGCTGAAGTAGAAAAATACTCAAGGCAGTAAAAAAGACATATGGGTAAGAGCAAAGGACGTTTAGGAAGAGAGTGCCACAATCGGCGATAGAAGAACAGCTAGCACCGTTCGGCAAAAATTAGGAACCTTCGTTATGCAATCTGAGACCCGAAGAAAAAACTCTTCTTTTGCTGCGGACCGTAGCATAGATAATATGAACAGGTAGCTTATTTTCTGCATTTCCCCCTACTTATCAAGTAACGGTCCTTATTTTAAAGGAGCTTCCCAAGCAACCAGTTGTGGTCGCTGCATCTTGACGGCGCCACCAGGCTGTAGAAGGAAAGGATGGTACCTATATCACTACCATAGTTTCTTGTAAGCTGGTTTATGTCTGCAGAGAGAGAGAGAGAGAGAGAGAGAGAGAGAGAGAGAGAGAGAGAGAGAGAGAGAGAGAGAGAGAGAGAGAGAGAGTCCGTGACCACCGCCAACACCACCAAAGAGAGCATGACCAATTGCTGGTTATTCTGGACCTGTCTTGGCTAAGCAAGTCTTTGGAAGCCAATTTATCAAGTGTGTTATTTCGGCTTGTCGGCAGCTGCTGAGCCAGAATGTCTGTTTTCCCACTGTCTGTGTGTTGTTTAGGGCTTGCAAGGAAGAAATTATTAGAAAAGACTGCTGTCATCTTCAAGATAAAGCGCGGCACAGCCACACAGGCATGCATGCAGGCATGCAAACGAAAAAGCACCAAATGTGCATGCTCACTTGCATGCGCAGATACGCATGCACAAACACTCACGCACAAACATGCACGCGCACACACACACACACACACAAACACACACATGCATGCACCAAGCATGCAGTGCCGAAATAGAGGATAACTATGTAGTGAATCCAGGAAAAGATAATTTTTTGTCAGATATAGAAAACAATTTGCATACAAACTAGCTGGCTGAAGAACGTTCCTCAGATCAATTTGATACCTAACTTAGCTGCATACCAGCAGTAACATGACTGTCATGTACCGCAGTCCTACCTGTGGTACTGCCTGAAATAAATGCTAAGGAATCTCAACCTTGACCTTACAAGGACCTAACGAGTACAGAGGCTGAAGTGGTTCAATGCTCCTTTTGGAGCAAGCCATCCGGAATCTGCGGCCTCCTAGCCAGGACTCAGCCAATAATTAGCTAGGGATAAACTTTTTAAGGGGCTGAACCTTGACCTTGCCCAAAACACCCAATCATATAAGCCAGAATGCCCCTTCTGTCAACTTTAGAGGGGTGCACTCATCCAGCACCATCTCTTCTCGACTACTGTAACTCAGTACTCGAAGGTCTCCTACTCGTGCAATAAGAAACGAACATTTGATGTAAAACTGCACCTAGTCTGGCCTGTCATTAACGTTACCAACTGCCACATTATACCACTTCTCCCGACCTGAATGGGCTTCCCATCAAGCAGCCTATCAGCTTCAAGGTTCTGTAGCTCACTTATAGGTTCATTCATTCTCTAGTTCCGGTGTAACAGGCCCATATCCCGCCCAAAGTATATCCAGGGAGAAAACGGCCTAGGCCACTTTATACCCCAGGGTTAAAATAGGCTAGGCCAAACTATACCCCACCAGGCCAGGATATACCCTTTCTAAAAGAAGATTCAGAGCATGACATTTTTAACTATACCTAACTCTTTTAATTATTTTTGATTTTTTTAGGGTTCATTATCCAAACAGAGAACATTCACCAGCAGTTTCTGCTAATATCCGACATAGAACTTGCACCGATATCTAAAAAGCGTATAGGCTTGAGCACCTGCACGAAGAGAATGTTGAAAGAAATTCCTCACTTCAGGTCCTAATGAGCAAAAGAAACGATCACCTACAGCATTCAATTTAAATTGGGACCACCAGGGTAAGAGAATCGGATGATCGTGTGAAAGGGCGTGTCTTTGCACGATCGTCTAGCTCTGTAGACAAGTGGCACTTCCTCGTTCGTGGCCAGAGGCGAAGCCAGGCTTGGCGTGCCGCGGTAGCACGGGGGCGGGAGAAGCCCCCCCCCCCCGGTAAATTGGTCCGGGAGCGTCCCCGGTGCCTTTGGGGTCGTGCAGCCTGGCCAACTTACTAGGGGCCGGCGGCAGCAAAAGCGCAGCTTTGGGCCGTGCCACCGGGTGTCAGACTCGGCTCCCACCTACCAGGCCAGGCGTGGCAGCTGCCACCCCTGCTACCCTAGGGCTTCGCCTCTGTTCATGACAAGTAGAAATTGAGGCGATTAAGAATGCATCGGCGTGTGGAGGTTATGGGACATCTGCTAGTCGAATTAAGCTGACCCATTCGAGCTGAGAAAAAGACAACTTGCGATTTTATGAATTTAAAGGCGACCAGCAAAAATCTCGCACCAGCTGGGAGATGAAGACGGCTGCCCTTGCAACCGGAAAGTGAATCCTAGGTTTCAAGATTCCTTTTTGAATCGAGGTCTGCTCAAAACTACGTATTATGTAAATGTCAGTAGCCGCGCAGAGGCACGATGACTAGGCGCATTGCTGTGCACGAGAGTTTATACAGCACAGTAGGCAGAGATCGAGGGCTTTCAGTGCGAAGACAGTAGCCAATATTCCGACTTAAGAAACAGTTTGTATAAAAGACGAGGTATGTTAGAGATCGGAGTAACGAGTGACTTAAGATAAGAACAATGGAGACCGGAGAATTAGGTGCTAGGGTCGGCGCCAGCGCGGATCAGTGAGCCACCACGACCACGTGATGTTTGTATCGCTCAAAAACAATTGATACGACGGGGTATAATTTGGCCTAAAGGGGTATAGAGTCGCCTAGATCAGAAAATACCTCCGGGCTATAAAGTGGCCTAGGCCATTTTAACTTAGGGTATACTCCGGCCTGTGGGTATACTCTAACCAGTTACACCGGAAAACGTATCCGAAACGCATCCTAATCAGGCTTTGAATAAGACGACTCACTCTTCCAACACTCCAGTCGTTTAGCCTCTAATCTAATCTAAATATATATATATATATATATATATATATACATGCCTATATGTATATGTATATATATATATATATATATATATATATATATATATATTCATATGTATATATATATATATATGTATATATATATATATATATGCTCAATAATATACCTCTAATCTTTTGGAGACCATACCTGCGTTCGTATGCTCCCTAACTTGTGACTGACCTCACAATATCCCCTGACTTGACTATATTTAAAATTAAGCTAATAACCCACATTTTTGTCACAGCATTTTCTCAGTCCGTTTGAATCGTCCTTCAGGTGTTTATGGGGATCGCACTGAGCATATATCACTCGCTAATTGACTTACTTCCATTACACCATACAGTGCTTACAAAGTATCTGTATCCAGTGCTTACAAAGCGATTGAGTTATCTTAAGGTACTGTGCAAATGTCTCATTGTTATTATCACGTTCCTAATTGCGACTTTTGTAGGACCTGTTGCCATCGCCTGCTGACATTAATGGCAGGTACGGGTGCTTTATTTTGGCGTATAGTTTAATGAGGCTTTGATGTGACTGACCCCTCATTTTATGCGGCAGATGGGTCACAGGTGAGGAAACAGTAGCTGGGCCTTGCCCTCAGACTTTAGTTCTGTGTCGGGAGCCGCTAAGGCCAGTTGTGTTGGAAGAGTCGCTGAGCCCGCTACTGTTAGGAGAGCGAGAAAATACATTCGACTGATGCTTACGGCTGAGTTACATTTCTTGCGTGCTTGACTAACTTAGGTTGAGATGAAGGCACGCCAGCTGTGCAGCGATCCCCAACTCCTACCAAACAGCTAATGGTAAGCCACAGCCAATAGACAGCAGCCCGTTGGTTGTTTCAAGTGCTTTACTTTGAAGCGCATGCTGGGCAGAACTAACCTTCTAAAAATGCAATGTAATGTCAAGGCAGTCGATATTGTTTGGCCATTAGCCATTCCTTGCGAGCACAATGCCCGATCACTAACATAAGCCGCCTTAGTAATTGCTGGAGCGTATGACATATACATTCAGCTTGAATTTGGTTGCACCATCTACTAGGGCATTTAATATGTGTTGCTGATTTCCTCGTAAAGATCCAGAGAAGCGTACAGTATGAGTAAGTATAGCCGCAAATCAAAAACATCTCGTTTCTGGACACTTTTGAGTGGTCATTTTCGTATGACCTCACAAAAAATACATGTAAATTTTGATTCACTTGGTATTCTATCTGACTGAATGTGAACCACAGGATAAAAATTTGTCAATTTTCTCATCGGAAAAGAGTTAATTTTCACGTTAATAATTTTCTAGTTACAGAAGCAAAGTTTGTCGGGAATAATAGCCAACTTCCATATTTCTGAGGCACGACTAAATAAAAAATACCGCTTATTACTCAGGTACAAAAATCGTCTTCCATAGTGGTACTAAAGCATTTGTGTAGCTCACTAAGAGAACGAAATCACTTTTCGGGCACTTTGCATATGCTTGAAAGAAAGAATTTCAGCTGACTAGTGGTAGCATGCACAATTCCAGCATGCATACAAGCATAGAGGACAGTTCACAAGGACTGGGCAAATGCGAAGAGGAAAATCTATGATTTTAGCTTACATTTAAATGTCATCAAGTCAAGAGGAAGCTTCTGGCATAGAAACTGATGCCATAGTCCCACAGATCTCGGGGTTAGTTAGAGACAGCTAAACGGCTCGAGTTAAAAAAAGCCAATGGTAGCATGCGAACACGGTAAGTCAGTGCGTCGGCTAGGGGTAGCCGATTTGTTTGAGTGATCTGTTGAAACTCTGGTGTTTTGAGTGACTCATCCGTCTTGGTGTATTTAATGACCGAGGTCGTGGGCTCGAGCACGCGGCATATGTTATGCACCTGATTAGAAACTAAGTTCTCTTATGGCGCTATACGAATGAAATATATTTATACAGATTAATTATACTTATAAGTGCAGTTCTGTACACAGTTGTGGTGAAAAATACAAATTCAATGCTGAAAAGCAAGAAGAGCAGAATAGTAGAGGTGCAAACATAAGAACCCTCTGTGTAGGGCTCTAAGAGAGCTAAATATCTTCCCATTCACTCGATGTAGGCCGGAAAGGAAGCATGTCAACTGAGAAATGACAATAGCATGAATAATTGAGCAAGCATGAGCACCTAAGGACAATTCACTAAGGTGGAGCAAATGCTGACAAGAACAGACGAGTTTTTAGCTTTATTTGATCTATCGTCAAGCCAAGTGATGTCACTCGGTAGCAAATTTCAGACTTTAGGTTGCTAAGAATATGAAATTGTGTGGTTTCTCCCAAGGATTTGATGTTTGTTAGAGGCACAGCTATGCATTCAGAGAGTAAGCTAAGCAGGTGGTGCACTGGGACCCCCAGTAGTAAGTATTTCTTAGATTATGTAAGCCGTAGAAGAGATTGAAGGGACCTATAATTGAGTAACGTGACGTTAAATTAGATGAGCTGTTTGATAGGGAGCCAGTGCTGGTCAGAGGGAAGCTGGGTGGTGCATCAGTTGTGTTTACGACAGACAAACCTGGCGAACCAGTTTCCCACCATATCCCGACTTGTTATTCCACTAGCAGTTTAACCTGAAAGTAGAGCTTCACCATCTAGTCGGGATGTTACAAAAGCATGGACAAACCTAGCTGCGGCACCGTTATCTAAGAATGCTCAAACTGTTGCACTATAACGTGGATGGAAGTATGTAGGCTTTACTGTGAAGCTTATGTGCTAATTTTGCAGCAGGTTATGATGGAATAGGATCTCTAGATTACATATAGGGACTAGAGGAAAGATGCTTGCTGAGCCAATTTATTGACCCTAGGTCTGGCCATAAAAATAAGGTTGGTCTTGTGATTCAATTTAAGAAAATTAGCTTCCATCCAAGTGTTAAAGTCGAAAATCACTCGAAGAAGTAATGATAATAAACAATAATACTAACACTTTTGATAAAGTGCCCTCAGAGAACTCGATATCTTTCTAGGCGCTTTACATTTGCTGCAAAGGAAACACAATCGAATGGTTAGTGGTAGCATGCTCAATAAACAAAAAGAATAGCATGGTTAGGGGTGGCATGCACAGGGTCAGCATGCGAGTAAAGCATGCAGTGTCAGCACGCAAATTGCAGGATCTACTTAAGGCTTTAATAAATAGGTGCGTTTTTAGTTTCTTTTTTAACGTGGTCAAATCAGGAGATTTCGAGACTGAAGTTGGGAGTGAGTTCCAGGCTTTGGGAGAATACGAACCAAAAAATGGTCTCCATAGGATTTGAGGTTGATACGAGGTATAGGTAAACAGATTCGAAAAGCGGGTGGTACTATGCTTAGCATTGTGAGGCAGTAGATCTGATAGGTAGGCTGGAGCTAAAGAATTAAGGGACCTAAAAGTGAGTGACAAAACCTTGAAGTCACTACATTGCTTGACTGGTAGCCAGTGCAGGTCTGCGAGAAGTGGTGTAATGTGGCAACAGCGACAGTAACGACAGACAAGCCTAGCTGCAGAGTTTTGCACCAACTGTAAGCTGTTGGTCCAGCGGAAAGTGCTCGCCCCGACTAAGTTCTGACTAAGGTAGTGGGCTCGAGCCCCTAGGGTTCACTAGGTTAGGTGGTTGCTTTTCACGACCTCACTCCCGAGGTTGTGGGTTCGAATTCCGAGTGAGCGATTCTTTATTGACACTGCAAGCGGTGGTGATAGCCATAAAGGCTCTTCTGTCGCTATACAAAAGAGGCTGTTAAATCAGCTAGCATATATATATGTGAAGCAACTGAATAGAGATAAAGTTCTCTTGGGGCGCTATACAAATGAATTGTACTTATTTATTTAAACGCCTGATTGCACATGCCGGTAGACATGGAAGCAGTGAGTTACAGAAGTCAAACGGGATGTCACAAATGCATGGACCAACTTGGATGTGGTATCCCTGTCTAAACAAGCCCAAATTTTAGCAATGTTGTGTAGCTGAAAGTAGGCAGACTTGATTGTGGAGCTGATGTGGTCGTCTAACGAAAGTTCACTTTAGAACATGACACTTAGAAGTAGAAAGGAAGTAAGAAGCACAAAAGCGGTAGCAAATGTTTAGCTGAACAAAGAAAGTATTGTAACGCCGAAGGCTCGGCGGAGTAGGCTTGACCTGCCGCTTACCTAGCGGCGTTGCCTAGCGCCTAATGCCGTTCGATTCGAGCCTACACGCAATAAGCTGGCCGCCACGAAACGAGTGTTTCTGGCGCTGACCTGCTTACCGTTACTAAAGGGGGTCGTGAGTCCGCGGCGTGAATTGGAAAGCGAGACACACAAATTGGGGATTTTACTGAACTTTATTCGCAAGCGCATAAAGTCGCTGCGCGTCTAGCTCAGTTTTATCTCCACACTCCTCGCACGTTCTCAACAGCACCAACACTCTTGCGGAGGGAATACTTCTCCACACTGAAGCGCGAACCGGAGCCTAAACCCTAACCGGAGAACCAGGACTCGGTTTCCACCAGTGCGGCAGGAATACTCCACACACGCCACCTCAAGCACTCTTGCGGAGAAATACTTCTCCACACTGGGGCTGCTTACGTGTATAATGGGAAACGACCCAAATAGACGGAGCCCGAACCAGAGCCTAAACCCTAACCGGAGAACTAGGACTTGGTTTCCACCTGTGTGGCAGGAATACTCCACACACGCCACCTCAAGCACTCTTGCGGAGGAAACACGTCTCCACACTTACGCTACTTACATCTATACTGGGGAACGACCCAAATAGACGGAGCTCAAACTGGAGCCTAAACCCTAACCGGAGAACTAGGCCTCCACACAAGTCAACTACGCCTAATGCCGCACCGGAAAATCCCTATGCCGAGACCACGCGCTAGCGCGCACACACAAAACACAAAAGAAACACAGAATTCCAGCTCGGGCGAGATACGACCGTGTTCGGCGGAGTCCGCCGAATCCTCCTGGCGCTGTCTCGTCCTGTTCTGTCAATCGTCGGCGGACAGCCCGCCCTCCTCCTTCGCTTTCAGAGAAACGAGTGCCCGACGGCGTCGAAGCGCAGAGCCGGACCGAAGACCAGAAGAGACCAAAAACACCAGGCCCAGAGCGAGCGTCGCTCGACTCTTAAATACTTAGCTGAGACAATGGGGCAAGAGCTTAGTGGTATTGGGCCCGACACCAGAGCCCATTACGGTAAGGAAATAATACCGGCACTAGGCCACTGGAATTTCCCCTCTGTCCAGCTTGAATGGCGAATGGGTTCCAGACGATTCTTTTTGGACAGAGTGATGGCGAAGGTTGACAGGCCAGCCAACATCAATCAGCAGCTCCCGCGGGTATCGGACCAATTCTAAAGGCCGAGTCGCCACCGCTGGTTAAAGAGCTTCCTGGCTTGCTCTTAAGCTCTTGCTCTCTAACCGCACTGACGCTCCTCTCTGGCTCACTGCTCCAGGACAAAGTAGTTCTAGCCCGCCTCCGAACAGCTCTTGTTCGTGCTAAAATTCAGCCAAGGCCAGCAGGGCGCTACAGTATCCCATTGCTCAGCAGCCGATCAGAATGTAGGATATCTTAAAAGCTATACTTCGGCTCGTCGTTACTTCTTAAGAAAGTTAGATCTGCTGCTTTAAAGAGTGTATCTCTTCGGTCTGCTCTTACCAGTTAGTCAGCCATGGTAACAGTACTTGCCTCATCTCAGTCGTCTTGTCCAGCATGAGGATGAAATGCATTGCCCTAGCCCTGACCTCTTTCATTAAGGCTCCATTAGCATCTGCTGTGGCCAGCCATTCACCATCTTCCCAATCTACTGTAGTTGCTTGCTATCGGCAGAAATGATTCTTTGCGAAGCAGCAGCTGGTGAGCAGAAGGAAAGACTAAACGATGTTCGCTTTTGGCTCATGGAAAATATATTGTTGCCGCCCAAATGAGAGGACGAGAAATTTATTCGGAGAGAGAGGTTAAGAGGGGAAGGCTGGGAGAGAAGAAAGGAGATGGAGAATGTGGTAGGAATATAGAGAGTGAGAGAAAAAACGCTAGAGTGAGAGGGAGGCGGGTAGGTAGGGAGAAGAAGGGAAAGGGAGAGTTAGGGATGGAGAGAGTGAGAGAAAGAGAGAGAGAGAGAGAGAAAGATTAAGAACGAGAGAGAGAGAGATATGAGAGATATGGACTGGAAGAGACAGTGAGAGGAGGGAGAGATGGGGAATGAGAGGAGGGTAGCAGGATAGAGAGAGCGTGCGGCAAGGATAGAATTGGATAGGCAGATGAATGGAGAGTAATTGATGAACAGAGACAGTGAAGAGCGAAAGAGAGGGAAGGAAAGGGAAAGAAAAATAGGGAGAGGGGAGACAACTAAGAGATACAGAGAGCGAGAGAGGGAGAGAAGGAGAGAGTACGAAAGAGAGGGACAAGCATAAGAAAGAGACTGATAGAAATGGAGAGAGAGAGACAGTGAGAAAGAAGAGAGAGAGAGAGAGAGGGAGAGAAATAGATCAAGGGTGAGTGAGAGAGCATGCACATGGAAGACTAAGTTATCTCTAAATTCACTCTTTTAAGGTACAAAAGTGTCAGAACGGCTGAGAAAAGTCCTTAGGCAAATGTTTGCCATCCAAAAGAGCACACCTACCTAATCCTTGAAACTGGATGCTGACCGAACCGGATTTTGATATGATATGATGCCAAACTTAGCCTCCTAAAGGGCCCTCAGAGGAGCTCTTGTTTCGAGATCTTAAGAAGAAAAATAGGCTGAGGGTCGTTGAAGCCTTCTTTCTTCTAAGAGAATCCTTCTTAAACAGGACAGCTGATTAACAGCCTCATTTAAATACAGCGGTACCTCGGCTTACGAGTGTCTCGACATATGAGTGTTTTGAGATACGAGCTGTCTCTCAGCCAATTTTTTGCGTTGAGTTTCGAGCTGAAATTTTGTTACGAGCCAGCTTCAGATACTCCATCTCTAGTTGCCGCAGCGAACGTCACACTCCGTGTGTGGTTACTCGGGCCAATAAGGGTAGGGTTGCGAACGTCGTTCCGTTGCAAGACGCTGCCCTACGATCCGGGTGTGACGCCAAGCCCACGTCTGTTGGTTCGCTCCCAAACAGAGTCGAGCGAGCCATCGTTGTGCTTGGATGCACAAGATCGCCAGACTTCAGTCTTAAATCCAGCTACGGCAGGAACAGCTAAGTACATACTGTACTCTAGGCAATATCACCATGTGAAAGTTCATTGCATAACTGATAACAATCGGCGCCTCGGCATAAAGGCCCAGCCAATAGACTGAAAGCGAGGAAAGTTCGGCAAAAACGGCAAAAATCGGCGAATAAGATTCAGATATTCATTTCATCCTTCCTCCTCTAACTCAATTAGCATCGTCAAGTCGTCTTATCTCCAAATTACTCCAGTACATTAGGACTAGTAAAACTCGTTTATTGCAAGACATTCTATTATATTAGTTTTAAAACACTATTCATTATTTATAATTACATTTTTAATTTAAAAACATATGACAACAAATTGTAGTGTTGTGGGTCCGAAACGGATTAGTGCCATTTTTATTAATTTCCATGTGGAAAAATGATTTGACATACGAGTAATTTGAGTCATGAGCTCCGGCACAAAACGAATTAAGCTCTTAAGCCGAGGTACCACTGTAGTGACATACGAGCTTTTTGTGGCTATTACTCTACTTGCAGTGGGCAATAAGAAAGTTCTCTCCCGGAGGACTCAAAGCATTGTCCCTGAGTCGCGAAGGACTCGCACCTTTTACTAGAATCCGCGAGCTGGAAAAGCTGCCTCCATTCTCAAAGCTTCAAATCCCCCCTGAGGCCATTATTGAAAGGCATCCCCTTCTTTAGTGCTTTAGCAACACTACTGCAACGCCGAAGGCTCGGCGGATTAGCCTTAACCTGCCGCTTACCTAGCGGCGTAACCTAGCGCCCAATGCCGTTCGGTGCGCGTCTACGCGCAATAAGCAGGCCGCCACGAGACGAACGTTTCTGGCGCTGACCTACTTATCATTACTAAAGGGGCTCGTGAGTCTGCGGCGTGAATTGGAAAGCGAGACACACAAATTGGGGATTTTACTGAGCTTTATTCGCAGGCGCACAGTCGCTGCGCGTCTAGCTCAGCTTTATCTCCACACTCCTCACATGCTCAACAGCACAAGCACTCTTGCGGAGGGAATACGTCCCCGCACTTAGGCTACCTACATCTATTGTGGGGAACGACCCAGATAGGACGAGGAGCCCGAACCGGAGCCGGAGACCCTGACTGGAGAGCTAGGGCTCCGCTTCCATCTTGCAGCAGGAATACCTCATGCACTACTCCAAGCACTCTTGCGGTGGAAACCCGTCTCCACACTTCGGCTACTTACGTCTCTTGTGGGTACGACCCAAGCAGACGGAGCCCGAACCGGAGCCTAGACCCTGACCGGAGAGCTAAGACTCGCTTCCACCTTACGGCTGGAATACCTCATGCACTACTCCAAGCACTCTTTTGACACCACGTGCACGCGCACACACACAAAACACAGAAGAAACTTAAAATGCGAGCTCAAGCGCTATACGACCGTATTCAGTGGCGTCCACCGAATCCTCCTGGAGCGGGCTCGTCCTGTCCGTCAGTCCCCGGCGAACAGCCCGCCATCCTCCCTCGCTTTCAGAGAAACGAGTCCGGCAACTAAGACGGCGTCAAGACGGAGCCGAAGATGAAGAAGATGCCCCTAGCGAGCGTCGCCCTATCATTATATAACTAGCCAGGACAATAGGGGTTGACACTCCAGCCAGTATCAATCACCTCTGCGTCCCCTTGTTCACCGCTCGAGAACGCAGACGCTCTTCATCCACTTCTTTTGTTCTCGCGGAAACCGACCAGCAAATCTAGGATGGCTGGCGGCGACAGCGACCTCGGGCAAGCGTTGCCATATTCTCAAGTTGCTAGCAGGAACTATAGGAATGACACTCCAGCCAATATCAATCACCTCAGCGACCTGTGCGTCCCCTTGCTCTAGGACAGAGGTGTTTCCTGCTGAGCAATTCTCATGCGCTCTAAAACTGAGTCAGGCCGGCGCTGTGCTACACTATTGCCAAAAAAACTAGCTTTAATAAACATAATAAACAAACATTTACTTATTAGCCATAGTACCTGGCTCTTTTTACATTTCATTAACGCAACATAACTCGCGCACTCCCAAGTCCATCTGTTTCTAAATGCACTTTCAGCCAATAAAGTACAGTGGTAAATTCAGCTCGTTCAACAGCCTCATTTACATATCCCTCCTGCTTGCAGTCGGCAATGAGGGTGTATAACAACCTCAAGAATGCCAACTTGGGTTAAGTAGCTGTGGTTGTTTTGCTTGGTCTTTCGGCAGGGTTGGACTTATTTAATCCCAAAGTCCTTCTTGAGCGCATCTCATCTCACATGGGCATCACTGGCACTGCAATAGTGCATATCCCATAAAGATTGGGAGACTACAGAGTATTGACGTGAACGGACTAATATCATCCGAAGAACTGCTCAAGTACGGGGTACCTCAGGGGTCTGTGCTCGGTCCGCTTCCGTTCACGGTTTATACCCTCCCTCTTGCCGATGTGATGGCCAAGCATAGTCTAGGCTTTCACTTCTATGCAGGCGACACTCAGTTGTACGTTTGCTTGTATCGTTCCCAGCCCTCTAGCAAGTCGAATTCTCTACGCACACTTGCTGCATATATTGATGACATTCGCACATGAATGGCAGCAAACTTTCTCAAATTAAATGACGACAAAAGCAACTTACAAGTTATGAGAAAACGGAGTGTCCAGAAACTGGAAATGTTATCGCTCAAAATGAGCTCCGCCAGCATGTCTTGAGTTGAACTTCCACGTTGTCTAGGTGTCCTGTTCCAAAGTTACCTTTCACTAGATAAACACATCGGCACCACAGTCAAGTCTGTTAACTTTCAGCTACGTAACATTGCTAAAATTCCGGCTTGCTTTGACAGGGATACTAAATTCAAATTGGTCCATGCATTTGTAGCACCCGTCTCGACTTCTGTAACTCACTGCTTGCTGGTCTACCGGCAGGTGCATCCAGGAGCTAAAAATAGTGCACAACTCTGCAACTAGGCTTGTCTGTCGTGATCGTTGCACTTGCCACATGACACCACTTCTCGCCGACTTACAGTGGCTCCCAAACAAGCAGCGTATCGACTTTCTCGAAGTTCTGTCACTCACTTTTAGGTCCCTTCATTATCTGGCTCCGCCTGCAGCTTACCTCTCAGAACTACTCTGTCACCATGCTAGTCAACGTACTGACCACTTTCCTAACTCAAATTGCTTAGCTCTGCCTAGCACCAACCTCAAATCCTATGGAGACCATGCCGTAAGTTCCTAAAGCCTGGAAGTCACTCCCGACAGACGTCACGACATTTCTTGATTTGACGAAATTTAAAAGGAAGCTAAAAACGCACGTGTTTTGAAAGCATTTGGTGTATTTTTCTTTTGTGTTTGTGCGTGCCTGCCCTGTGCATTTTACAGCTACCATATCTACATGTGGACAATGTGGATTTTACCTCTAACTGTATTATGCTTATTGACAGTGTGAGTTACCAGTACCAACTCTATCATGTTTCCTTTACAGTGTACGTAAAGTACCTAGAAAGAGACTAAGTTCTCCGAGGCCTCTTTACAAATGTATTATCTTTACTATTATTATTAAATGTCTGCCGGAATCTTAATTTGTAAGAATAGAGAATATAATAGAAAAAAGAATAGAAGCCTACGGCACTTAAGAGGTCAAACTGAGCGAGAGCAGAAACTCCTCATCTCTGAGGTATTCTAGAACTTTCACATTAAAAACGGTTCAATTTTTCAAGTTTACGTAAAGATAAAGTTTGTTCATGCGTTCCTATATACCGTTTGGCCACTAGGGAAGACCTTGTCAAAAGTTATGCGTTCCGTCGCCTGCTTACGATTTTGACGTATCAATTGATTACCGCAGTTCGCGTGATAGGCGTGGCTAGATGCGGTCTTTCTAGACAACCTAGCCTTTGGCTTGAGCAAGGACATCAAGGTCTTAACTCATGCAGATTTTCATGCCGATGATACTGCATTTACAGAAAGGAGACAGTCCTAGCAGCCTCACAAAAGCTCCTTATTAATACCACACACAGCTACTAACCAGTGTCTGATGCTCTTTATACTCCATCATCGGCAGTAGTCAGCTGTGAGCCTGTGTAACTTGGTTGAATGGCAGCTATCGGCGAATGAAATTCCCGCTAATTTTTATTGCAGTAGATTCGCTGGATAGGCAAGTCCCAGGTGGCTTGCACACATGCTCTTATTTATGGCCAGGGAACAAAACTCCCGACTGAGCTCACATCTGATTTGATGACATTTTAAAAGTGGTGTCAACCAATGTGCCGCTTTACTATATTCCGCATATTCAGCCAAAGAGAGACTTTTTCTTCATTAAGAATTTACTCCGGGCTCATCCTGCTTCAAGGAAAAAGGGAAGCCTTTCATACCGGAAGCTGCGAAGCTGCGGCGGAATGCAAGCAGCCCATATTTTCTTTCGTTAAAGGCTCGCTCGTCAGAGGCTAAGAAACTACCACGATGTGAATTATCAACTGAGCAAATCCCCCACCAAGACTTTGGTTTGGTCCAGCGGATAACGTGCTCGCCCCGACCAAGGTCTGGCTGAGGTCGTGGGCTCGAGCCCCGTGGCTTATGTGAAGCGCCTGAATAGAGATTAAGTTGTCTTGGAGCGCTATGTAAATGAATTATATTTATTTAAGACTTACTTCGTGCTGAGTGAGAAGATATTCAACCAGCTTCTTCAGCTATATAAAAATTGCCGCCCTACAATGCCTTCTGCATCTGTTGGACTAGATGCTTCAGGTTTTGCCTTTCTTCCTGGAATAATGGCGCAATAATATTTGAGAAAATGTTTAGCGAGAGTTTAAAGTTAAAAAAATTGAGAGAATTGGCATCAGCAAAACAACCCGGTCATTCGCAGAACCAATTTCAATCACCGTTCACCTTTTTGCTTTAGGTTGAGAGCAATAGCTCAGGTCGTGTTGCAGAAAGGTGTTCATCGGATTACTAAATACGCTTAATGTTTTCAAAACCCCGATGTAAGCCATAGCTCGGCATATGCTAAACGGCCTGGGGCTGCATTCCCATGCTGGAGCTAATCACGTTTACTTCCTTTGCTAGTGGCTTATTATATGTCAGGTTTAAGATCTAGTTTAATATATGAACTTCTTTGTCCCGCTGGTATGTCAGAGACCTTTCACACCGTCGTCTAATAGACCAACTTGCAGAGACTCGTAGGCTCGTTATAAGTCACGCAGCTTTGGTGTGGTTCAAGCCATTTCTAAAAGTGAAAAGTTAAGATCGGCTGCTTAAGTAGCCTCACTTAAACAGCCTTGAGCGACTTTCAGCTAGGGCCATTAAGGATAACCTGCTGCAGTATCCCGATAACCACGGTCGCGAATGCGATACTCTTAATAATGGCTGCAGCGTCCATGCTTCTTAAGGAGCTACTGATTTGCCTCTTGCTTTATTGTTACTCTCTATTCGAGCAGCATCACATGTGCAGGGTAAATCGGGTCTACTGCAAGCTAAATAGCTATCTTCCTTGAATAAAGAAAAAGCAACTATAACCTAGTGATGTTACTGTGGGTCCATCCCCCCAGTTGATAGTAGTTGAATTTGATAAATTAACATTCTTTCAATTCGGAATGTTGGGCTAACGTTGGCTCCCAGGGGCTACCAAGCTGGGCTGCTAGCATTTTGTCGGAGCAGGGCTTCCAAAATACTAGATTCAGCAGTTAGCCATCAGGAAGGCCACCATATCTTTGAAGGTCCAAGAAATTGAACCATTTGCCTCTTCTGCAAAAGATAGTGTTGTGACTCACAGTGATGTGAGCCCCAGATTCAAGTAACACTTTCGCTCTATCCTCCGAGCTAGCTAACTCCAGCTTTAGCAGAACTGCTACGACTGCTTTGGGCCAGTCTCCCCACTATCTCTTGAGCACAACAAATTAGATGTTTTATATCTCCTAATGACTGCTAACGATGTATACTTTTTATCTGCAGGTCCCAATTGTGAAACTTATTTCCATAATTCTTGAGCAGTGATAAAGTAAATTTAAAGACCAGCTGATACAATAGCCTCAGTTATATAGCGATAGAACAGCATTGGTGGCTGCCACCCATTTTGCACTAAGCAATAAAGAACTGCATGCTGGATGACTCATACACGGGACCTGGGTCGTGAAGAGCAAGCACCTTATCCTTAAGCTAAGACCCACAGACCATGCTATTTGTTTTCCAGCTGCCGATTTTATGCTTTCATCTGAGCCAAAATTTGCTTTGCCACTACTCTGCTCTTGCTAGCCTACAGCTCCTCTCTGAGGCTGTGCCTTCTTTTCGTATTGTCGCATGAACTGCACGTTGCTGCCCACCAGCAGATATACCCGATGTAAGCCATAGCTCGGCATATGCTAAACGGCCTGGGGCTGCATTCCCATGCTGGAGCTAATCACGTTTACTTCCTTTGCTAGTGGCTTATTATATGTCAGGTTTAAGATCTAGTTTAATATATGAACTTCTTTGTCCCGCTGGTATGTCAGAGACCTTTCACACCGTCGTCTAATAGACCAACTTGCAGAGACTCGTAGGCTCGTTATAAGTCACGCAGCTTTGGTGTGGTTCAAGCCATTTCTAAAAGTGAAAAGTTAAGATCGGCTGCTTAAGTAGCCTCACTTAAACAGCCTTGAGCGACTTTCAGCTAGGGCCATTAAGGATAACCTGCTGCAGTATCCCGATAACCACGGTCGCGAATGCGATACTCTTAATAATGGCTGCAGCGTCCATGCTTCTTAAGGAGCTACTGATTTGCCTCTTGCTTTATTGTTACTCTCTATTCGAGCAGCATCACATGTGCAGGGTAAATCGGGTCTACTGCAAGCTAAATAGCTATCTTCCTTGAATAAAGAAAAAGCAACTATAACCTAGTGATGTTACTGTGGGTCCATCCCCCCAGTTGATAGTAGTTGAATTTGATAAATTAACATTCTTTCAATTCGGAATGTTGGGCTAACGTTGGCTCCCAGGGGCTACCAAGCTGGGCTGCTAGCATTTTGTCGGAGCAGGGCTTCCAAAATACTAGATTCAGCAGTTAGCCATCAGGAAGGCCACCATATCTTTGAAGGTCCAAGAAATTGAACCATTTGCCTCTTCTGCAAAAGATAGTGTTGTGACTCACAGTGATGTGAGCCCCAGATTCAAGTAACACTTTCGCTCTATCCTCCGAGCTAGCTAACTCCAGCTTTAGCAGAACTGCTACGACTGCTTTGGGCCAGTCTCCCCACTATCTCTTGAGCACAACAAATTAGATGTTTTATATCTCCTAATGACTGCTAACGATGTATACTTTTTATCTGCAGGTCCCAATTGTGAAACTTATTTCCATAATTCTTGAGCAGTGATAAAGTAAATTTAAAGACCAGCTGATACAATAGCCTCAGTTATATAGCGATAGAACAGCATTGGTGGCTGCCACCCATTTTGCACTAAGCAATAAAGAACTGCATGCTGGATGACTCATACACGGGACCTGGGTCGTGAAGAGCAAGCACCTTATCCTTAAGCTAAGACCCACAGACCATGCTATTTGTTTTCCAGCTGCCGATTTTATGCTTTCATCTGAGCCAAAATTTGCTTTGCCACTACTCTGCTCTTGCTAGCCTACAGCTCCTCTCTGAGGCTGTGCCTTCTTTTCGTATTGTCGCATGAACTGCACGTTGCTGCCCACCAGCAGTGCCTCTGAAGCAGGTTAGATTTCGAGCACCTTACAAGAAAACCCTATGGGGTTCTAATCACTAGACTGTACTTCTAATGGCTGACTGACGGCCATTACATTTACAGGTTTATACAGATAGTAGATGCTGCAAACACTTACATGTATGAAAGCAACATCTGGTAGTGGGATAGAGTCCATGCTGCAGTCTTGCTGGGCAGAGTGAGTGGGACTCCTTACACTTGGATTACTAGCAGTGCCATTGAAATCTCGAGGTGCTATAGAGGTCCATTATTAGCAGCACTTGTGCATACGATATTTACTTCTGTAAGTATGACCTGCTAGGGCCATGGGGGGGGCAAGCAGATGGGTGAAGCAGCATACAAAAAGAGAACTGATAATTATAGTGTAATGTAAACAAGGTCATAGGACCTTAGAGATCTTCAGTCATGTCATCTTACCATGCTGAATAACAAAACAACGAAACATAGGCCAAATATCAGCTGCCTTCTCAGTAGAGAATAGACACGGTCATCCATTTGCAGGGCTCACACGGTTGGGCAGGATGAAGGCAAATGCTTCTGGCGTGCAGCACGCCCTCAGTCAGATGGCCAGAAACAGTTGCCGTGCTAGGACGGCATCAGATTCTCGCACATTCCATATGAGCATCCAGCGGTGAGCATGCTCTAAAATAACTTCATAAGTCGGCCTCACATGGGCGTTTCTGTTCCTTATCAGTGCTGTCACTTGGGTGGCATCTCAACGTCACCACATGCAAAATCAGTCATGCGAGGGAATTTGACCTTCTTCTTATCAAGCTCACTCTGTGACCAGAGCACATGTTTGAGAAGGCGCTCCAAGCGTGGAGTCGGTTCCTGGTTGTCCAGCTCAAGGATCTTGGCGTTCACTTCACTTGCCACCTGTCAGTGACAAGACAGACATTAAAGGTAAGGTAAGGTACACTTAAAATGACAAAGAAATCATGTACTAACCGTGTGGGCCTAACGGAAAGTGCTATGGGTGACATGAATGTACAAGAGTTCAGTCAGGCAAGCCGGCGAAATACTTGTGAACGACCCTTCCCCAGCAACAAAGAAATGGTGATTGCACACCAAATGCCAGCCCCGGGATGACTTGTCTATGAAGAAGTTATTCTGTTTGCCTAAGCATGGCTGGTCTCCAGTTCACTGTCACATTATGCAGAAGTGACAACCATCACCTGATCCAGTAAGTTTGAAAAGTAGCAAAACCGTTATGGAAATAGCAGCTGACAGACACGAGGCTGGCAGCCTTAGCTAGAAGGCAGACGAATGTGAAAAAGATTATGAGGGCTCCTACAAAAGGATGCTATCGGAGGCTATGCATGAGTGAGCAGGCCCTGAGTCGGGACTTACTTGTTTACAAGCTGGCAGCAGTTAACAGGCAAAGACAGCCCGACCACTAGGATACATAAAAAAGCTCTGTACTGCATGCAACAATTGGGTAACCATTCCATTGAAGTATGATATCCATCCATCATGACCTAGACCGTAAGAATTCTAGGAGTTTGAACTCGGTTAATCTGTAACATTCCTATATTTTAGAGTCCTCTTGTGTAAAGCATCTTATTGTTGGCATTTCGAATGGTATTCCTTAGGCAATCGTCTGCAGGTGAACATGTTTAGTATGCCGAGCCAGCGAATCAGAAAGTGCCGTGCTGGTTTGGACCAGTGGTTTAAGTGATCGCCTTCAATGAAGAAGGTCAAGGTGAAGGTATTTGATGACCGAGGTCGTGGGCTCGAGCCATGTGTGAAGCGCCTGAATAGAGATTAAGTTCTCTTGGGGTGCTACACAAATGAATTGTATTTTATTTGAAGCTCTCAAATGTACTTAATGAGACATACTCGGCCCTGAACATTGTTCAAATCGTGGAGCACAGATACTTTCTACTTAAATGTGTTCGTGAATGATTGCTGGGATAGAGGGCTTACTGCATGTGAAACCTTTAGCACAACCTTCTCTATGTGGTGCACCTTTAATAGACTTCGGTCGTGCTTGTAGGGCGATAAAAACGGAACTATTTCACATAATGGGCAATTCAAAGGAAAAGCACACAACGGGCTAATAAAACAGGGAAAGTATCTGTACAAGCAGCACGACCTTTACACTTTAAAGTTGTGGTTCCTACTATTACCTCGGAGCCGACCGAGATCCACAGAAAACTTCTAGTTACAACTGCCAGGCCCCTGACGACATTGAAAAATTAAAGATAAGACTATTAAAGGATTCTATTGCTACCAACGTCCTCGGTCCCTCTGCTAGTTGTCTGTGATTTTCCTGCAGTGTTTGACACAAGACACAAATGAGGGACTATCGGGAGAGTTAAAAAGGCCAATACACTGTATCTCATCATGTACATCCAAACCGAGTTAACGATATGAATTTAGATCTCTCGTACAACATGACCTTGCAACTGCTTGGCAAAATCATGGTACGACTTGCATCAGTTTAAAACCAGAGTTCCTAATACAGGCTGAAATAAGAATAAAGAACGCTAATTGCTTCAGAAAAAACAGCATAAGAACCGAAGATATAAGAACTGAACTGAAGCAAGCCAGAATTTGGAATTCTTTCAGAACTAACCGTATAACTGCATTCTCACGAGAGCTACTTGGAAGGCACCTAGGAAACTTGGAAGCTCCAGCAGACCTGCTCAAGCAATATACACTTAAGGGGGTCATTTCACAGTTAAATGTCCATAGCTCGTTACCGAAAATACCGTCATGTCTCCATGCACCAAGCGTTTCTCAGACTACCGTGAAGTGGACGTCTTGGTACAGGCTAGGCAGATCAGTTGACAACAGCAGTGCTATCAACCAATGCAGGTTTCACTGGATTGGCAAAGGCATCGCTAGATAGGACACGACCAAGGAGTGGAAGACTACATGCAAAACGCTAGTATAATGGGCCGTGATCGATCTGGTGCATTCTTGCAGAACTAGCTGGTCAAGCCCAAGCAGGACCAAGAAGCGAACATGAATGTGCCTACCAAATTAACTCAAAGCAAAAAAATATATTCAAAACTTACAGACGGCCACACCTGTGCAGGACCAGCCATAGCTTACAGCTAATTCCCTATCACTCCGGATCACTTGTATACGGTTTAAGCTGTAGATTAGGATTCGTCGTGGATAACAAAGCAAAGCCAAGATGTGGTTCAAAAGTGCTAATTCATAGCTGAGGACCATTTGTGGTTCTTTCATTTCTCGCATCTATATTAGTGAGCATTGTGCCCAAAACATGGGTTTCGATATTGACTGGATTTAGTCAAGTATCCAGCAAAATGCTTGCCTTTAACGAATAGGATTGTGGGCTCGAATCCTGCGGCATATGCAAAGTACATAGATAGCAATTAAGTTCTCTTAAGAACCATATACAAATACATGCAACTGCATAGAATATTGTGGAATGTGGCACGAAGGGTGCTGCTTGGGTTCTGCTATGTTCAGTGGGCTGTTCTGGTTCAGCAGTGCGATCTAGATGGAGTGCTTTGCGTGCAGGATATTGCACTCTTCTCGGAAATACTTTTTAAGTTTGGCTGTTCTATATGTCTGTCTGCTGAGACCTGTCTGTTAAACAAAAGGAGGTAAAATAATACTAGCAGAGGAAAGGGAGACCACCTTCAGTCGGTGAGACGTGTGCAGCAGGTCTCCGAAAGGAGAGCTCTCGGGTGAGTCGAATGCCAGAAGAGCGAGTGTCCTCTCCAGCTCCTGAAGCATGCTGCTGTCAGAGATAGCCTGCTCTGCCATGTGCGCTTGCGCAAAGTCGAGTGCTTTCTCAACATCATTCTGGCGAATGAGCTCGATGAGTTGCTGTTGCTAGAATAGTAAAAAAAAAAGATACACTTAGACCGGCAACAACAGTGACATTTTGCGATTGCATGACAGCATGGACGTTGAGGTCTCACCGATAGCTCACAACCAGCCCGAAGAGAGTAAGCGCCCACATTCGGCAACTTTGCAAATACATGAAACCAGCCTTCATTGGTGAAAAATCACAAAAAACTATTATGACTTGGCTTTGGAAGGCAAGCATAAGTATCAGCTGACCCAGCCGGTGAGCTAGTTGACCCAGCCGGGGTGCCGGCCCCACTGAATGCCAACCTTTGAGTTTTTCCTTAATAGAGAAAAATCTGCATAGGAGGAAAAATTAGAATGTATTTCAAAACTATATTTAATAATTTTCTTATAAATTGAACACAAATCTAATATGAAATTGTTTCGTCAGTGCCGTTATTCCGGATAGCGAATCGTCATTGACTTTCGCACAAGGAACATACGGACATCATGCTGACCATGTTTAAATTTATATTAACTAAATATTCTGCCTCATCAACCCCCCCACAAAGAATCCCGGTCAGATTCTTTTTAGGCATGTCCATCGCGTATCAAAGGCAAGCGAAGCAAGCATGTTCAATTTAAACTATTCGTGTTCGTGTTGCACGTACACACATAAATTAGCCAAATATTTCCTCAGCTTTGAAATGACACTCAGTATTGCTGTACTGCCGTAGTTGTACCAAAAATAGTACGACATCAGTGACTGTGCCAGACTCACTAAATTAACTTACAAACTTACAAACCTAGCTGATCATGGAGGTTGATAATATAACTACACATAGCAAAAGAATGAGAGTACATGCCGGTTGTGCCAGGCCTGGTTTCGGCAGGCTATCAGTTCTTTTCCCAAGCTTGGCGTAATAAACTTGAACTTCGAATACAAAACAGTATAACACGAAAGTTAAAAAAGCTGCTGAACACCCGTACCGATGAAGGTAAAGGTAAGATTTCGGTCAGCCAATACGACAGCCTCTTTTAAATAGCGGCAAAAGAGCCTTGTGGATATTACATTGCTTGTACAAGGTAAGAAAGAATTGCCTGTTGCAGGGCCCAAACCTACAATCTGCCTTATAGTGGTGAGGATTGCTATTTTTGTCCATGCATTTGTGACATCCCGTCTTGACTTCTGTAACTCCCTGCTTGCTGGTCTACAGGCATGTGCAATCAAGTGCTTACAGCTTGTGCAAAACTCTGCAGCTAGGCTTGTCTGCAGAGAACGTTGCAGTTGCCACATTACACCATTTCTCGCTATTTCTGACCTACACTGGCTACCAGTCAAGTAAAGCATCGACTTCAAGGTTTTGTCACTCACTTTTAGGTCTTTTCATTCTTTGGCTCCAGCATACCTATCAGATCTACTCCCCCACCAGGCTAAAAATCCTGTACCACCAGTACCACCTGCTTTTTGGAATCCAATTGTTTACCAATACCTTGTAAAAACCTCAAATCCTTTGGAGACTGTGCCTTTAGTTTGTATGCCCCCAAAGCCTGGAACTCACTCCCGACTTGCATCACATCTCCTGACTTGACCACATTTAAAAAAGAAACTAAAAATGCATATATTCATTACAGCATTTAGTGGATCCCTGTGACTTATCCTTTATGTGCTTGTGTGTGCTGACACTGTGCATGCTGCCACTAACCATAGTTGCATGCTGACCCTGTGCATGTCACCCCTAAACATTCGATCGTGTTTCCTTTGCATCAAATGTAAAGCACCTAGAAAGAGATTGAGTTCTAAGAGGGTGCTTTGTCAAGTGTATTATTATCATTATTATTCATCTATAGTATTGGTGCACTCTGGAATAGTTCTGTTTGGATAGCAAGCTGCCTCTTAGCCTTCAAGAAGAACTTCCAGCAAACACCTTAGAGGTTGAAGTCTTCCTGGCTACCGTATGCGCATCTAAAGACTGAGTGCCCTATCGAAAACTATCTTTCGTAACACTCACTTAGTCTGTGTGGCTTTGTGGTTACAGACAGAGATACATTCCATTGCACAACAGGTTACTTGCAAAACCTACAACTTGCATTTGCAATACAGCAATGGTAGGTAACGTGGTCCATAATAGACACAGTTGCCATTCAAAAACTATGCAATCAAAAATAAAAATAAAAACATACAATCAAAAATAAACAACCGAATTAGCAAAGAGATAGGATGTAAAGAGATAGGATGCTCGCTAGCATATCGTCCATTCGAACAGCCTTTGCAACTAAAGCCCTACATAGACATATCCATTACTTACTACAGATCTACACAAACATTTAGCTGCAGGTTAGTCTCATGCTTTCTGCCTAATCCTACATAGGTAATAAACGTTATGCATGCATGTCCACAAGCTATAAACTGTCTGTCAATACATTCGCATGCGGCTTCTCCATTGTTGGGCACCTCATCTTCCTAAAGACTGAAGTATAATAAAGCAGTTAGCACTATTGCTGTACACAGTTGGTAGTTTGTAAGGCACCAAATGCCAATTTAAACACCATGGTTATGACATAATCTGTTAAAAGATTCGCTAGTAAGTTTGTTAAACCTAGGCAATCTAGTGACTCCACTGTTATAGAAACTGCAGAAAAGATGCACAGTCAACCACAGATGCCGAAAAGTGCATGCAAAACACAAAATACTCATGCTGTCGTCCACAGCAAGACCCTGAAAAATTCCTTGGCCACAACAGTATCAACAAACTCAAACCCACCGGTAACCTCAGGAAAAAATATTGACCTGATATACTCATTGGAATAGAAACTTCCACAGATGTCTGTCCTCAGCAGGCTGAGGCCAGTAGAATGCACAGAGTATTCTTTTTAAGCAATGCAGGGATGTAGTCTTGAGGCTGCTGCCTCCGTTAGCCGACAGAAAGCCACAAAAGGAATGTGCCACCCACTACATGTAGCTGCCTTGGACTAGGTCAAGATTCAGCACTCCCTTCATAAGGTTTAGCCCCATCCTTAAAAATACCTGGCTTTGCCCCAACGGAAAAGTTCTGGTCAACCTGCTCTTAGCATACATGCTGAATAAATTAATGCCTCTAATTTTGCAGGTCGTGGGTTCAACCTTCGACGATGAGGGAGTGTGTTTTTATCTTTTCAGTGCTATGATGTGCCAACAGAATGCTAAGCAAAATATATTTGAAACTATAAAGCTTGAAGGTCGACTGCTGGTGGTCTCAAGTTAAGGGCTGCACAGAGTAAGTCTGGTAGAAGTTTCAGTCATATCTACTGCGGTGATGAGAGCACAGTCTCCTTATGCACAAGATGTAAGCAGAAGACATAGAATAATTCATGCCGGAAGTAGGCAGATTCGGGCTGCTAGCACATCTTTACTACTCCTGAGCTTCAGCTTTGATATGCAACTGCTGTATCAGGGGTAGTAAAGAGGCATTCAACTTGGGCAAAAAAGCTATAGTGGACATCCGAAGCAAACGCAAAATACGACTGAATAATCTTGCAAGCGAACAGAAGTCTCTATAGTATACATCCAGATCTCATCAAGGCTTGCCGAGGTTAATAGTGAAGAAATATAAGAAACTGGCTCACACAACAGCAAAGACACCTTTGTTCAGACAAGGTATACACAGGGATTTCAATCATATGGGCTACACTAGAATTTTCTGCATTCAGGCAGCACCTTCCCGAATGACAGTGCACTATATTTTTATCAGTGGGCAGCAAACCAGCACGCTAGTACACAAATCTTCAGCCAAAACCATGTTAACTTTACATGTACTTTATAATCACTCTACCACCATCACTGCAGAAGGTAGAATTATCTATGAAACCACGGCCATCTCTTACCAGACCATTACTTTTATCATCTGCATAATTACGACTACGAAGGCTGTGTTGATCTATAAAGCACTTACAAGTGAACAGAGGTCATGTTCTCTTCAATAAATTACACTATAGATACAAAGACCAAAACTACTCAGTAAGATGATTTGCACTTTTTACCACAGCAAAAACTAGCAGCCCACTGTAAGATGTACAAATTCAGGCTTTGTTTTGCAAGATCAGCTGAACTCTTATGAACAAATCCATCATCGACAGAAGGCATAACAGGTACATAACAAGAGCCAAGAAGCCATATCTTCAGCAAGCAGTGCTTGCACCAATCAAGCAGGGCTGTAAATATCACAAGACAGTATCCCAGGGAGAAAGCATTTGCCACGTCTGTGAATGCAACACTTAATATATGCTACGATAATACTAAGGAATCAAACGTCACCCATTCAAGTGTTGTGCAACCAGTAAAGTCTACATTTGTAGGCAACCATACTCACAGCAACATACACACATAGATATGAGTGGGACAAACGGCCTATTCGTGCAACATACTTGTAAGTGAAAATACAGAAGAGCCTCAGTATCAAGCAGCTCGGGATGTAGGTCATTGACCAGTTTTATAGCATGGCTGATGTTTCCGTTCTGTATACTTTCTTTGATCTGAATACGCTGGTCCAGCGATGTAGTATCTACATTGTGACTTAGTCCTGATTCGTCTCGGAACTTTTCTGCAGCTTCCTTGAAACCTTCTACAACAGTTTAAAGTCTAGTGACAGCCGGCAGTACCGAGTCAAAAGAGGTCAGCTAAATATGCAACTAATGTGACATGGCTTGTCAAAGTTGACTACAAACTAAGCCATACGCCTTATGCTGGCACCTTAACTTAATACTTGCTGTCTTGTTATAATAACAAAAATAATAATGCACTTGATAAAGCGCCCTCAGAGAACTTAATCTCTTTCTAGGCGCTTTATTTCTGATTTTGCTTGTATTTATTCTTCTGACTTTTGTTTTCACAAGTCTATTCGAGAATGCTTTGTTAGCATCGGCTTTAGCTATTGCCTAGGTTTTTTAACCTGACAATGATCTATTCTGGTGTAGAAGATCATCGAGGAAGCCGAAATCGTCAGCGATACAAGCAGAGATGGAGCCAGAATTGTAATGTAGGGGAAAGACCAATAGGATTTTCATGTAGGGAGCAAGAGCTGCAAGATTTCCAAGTAAGGGCAAGACCCAAAAGTAACAAAAAATTATAGCATACTATCATAGTATGAATTCGACACGAACCCGGAGGTTTGTTATCGAGTGGAAGCTTAGAGCCGCCAAGGTTTATTCTTTCACTCGAAAACTGAAGTCCTGCCAGTCAGAATAAAAACAAACTAATAAGAGGGTGAATCATTTGCTTGCCAGCTCTTTTTTGCGGCGACACTATCCGAATATTAACTGCTTAGCCGGTAACTTTTCCGACGTCTCCATTGAAAGAGTTGCATATAGCTGTGCCTTCACGAAGCCACTTTCACGACTAATGCAAATGTAAAGCAAATATAAAGCAGCTAGAAAAAGATTGGGTTCTCTGAGGGCGCTTTATCAAGTGTGTTATTATTATTATTATTATTCATGAAAATGTTGAGTTGCAACATGTGATCTTTTCATTGAGAAGTTTTCTGCTGTTTTTGCATACCAAGTGACTACCTTAATAAAGTCTAGTAAAAGAGCTCGGCTCGTGAAAAACCTATACTATCCCCTCTCTGGTCTTCACAGGCAGACAAACTTAAACCAGCCATAGATCAGATTTTTAATGCTTCTCTGGATAAAAAGATTGTTCCAAAGTAATTCAAATCGGCCATCGTTAGACCGATACTTTAAAAAACTCAGACTGGATTGGATTAAGAGGTCTGAGCAAACTATCACCCAGTCTCCATTCTCCACTTCTCGTCCAAGGCTATCGACACGATTGTCGCTAAGCAGCTTGTTGTCACACTAAAAGGAATGAACTGTAAGAAGAATTTCAGTCGGGATTAAAGCGTTACCACTCCACTAAAACTGCTCTAACAGTGGCCAACGGCATAAGCAGCAATGATGGCAGCAACATTACTGCCCTGGCACTGCTGTAGCTATCAGCTTTGTTTCACAATATTTATCCCGATATCTGCTTGAACGATTGAGAACAACAATCGGTCTCGAAGATGAGCCACTGGTGTGGTTCAAATCGTACTTGTCCGATCGTGTTCAATCCGTGTTGTGTGGTGGCCATGTCTCAACCAGCAGACCAGTTACCTGTGGAGTCCCACAAGGGTCCGTCTTCGGTCTTTTGCTCCATTTTTTACTGGGCCTCTTAGAAAAGATATTCGGGCCCACGAGAAGACTATAACTTGTATGCTGATGATACCCAACTGTACTTGTTATTTAAATAATCGGAATCCGATGCAGCGACTGACAAACTGAATGCTTGCTTTGCAAACATTCAATCCTGGATGTCGGCCAGCTTCCTTCAACTAAATGACAACACAACCAAACTCCTACTCACTGGACATCCCAAGCCTGCTGCCGGACTAAGAGTCTTTGCTCTTCCAATTGGTTATGCTGTAGTGCGACCCTCATCATGTGATCAGAACGTAGGTGTATTCTTGGATAACCACTTAAATTTTGAAAGTTTTATTAAGAAGATTCCCTTCACAGCTAGCCAGCATGTCCGATCCCTATCCAAGATTAAGGGCCTTGGCTAGCTAAAAATATAACTAGCTCCCTGTTTATGTCCAAGCTGGGCCACTGCAATTCAGTTCTGACTGGGCTACCTAAAAAGGCATTAAGCCTCTGAAGCACTGATGAATATGGCTGCTAGGTTAGCTAACAAATGCCAGAAGTTCAGCCATGTGTCTCCTTTGCTGAAAGAGCTTCGATGGCTTCCGGTTGATCAACCGATACAGAGTACAATTCCTACGTGGACCCATAAGGTCTGCAATAGTTCCTCATATCTAGCTGCACTGTTGCACCAGTTTCAGTCTCCTCAGGTCCTCTATGGACAATAAATTAGCTGTTGCACTCCTAGGCTTGAAGACCATTGGCAACAGAAGCTTTTGCTCTGCAGGTCCAAGACTGTGGAACTCCCTTGCACAATTCTTACACAACATCTATTCTCCTGCTACTGATCGTGGCACACCCTCTCCAAGTCGCCCTGACCTGCTGCTTCCATGCTACTCACTTCCTCGCTTGCCCTGCTAACTTAACTATGCTTCTCACTTTCTCTTTGTTTCGTGAGATAGAATCTGTTGGCTACTGAAGTCATACCAAAAGCCGCTTATGCGTTGAGTGTTCTCTAAAAAGCTCTCCAGCACCAGTGAAAACTCTAGCCTAACACCCACGTAGCCTGTGTGGCTTTGTAGAGTAACCGATGGAGATACACTACATCAAATTATACATTGAGTCTACAGAGCAAGTACTTTTCTTAGACAGGGTGATGAACATCGAGATGAAATCACTAGTGGCAGACTAGCCGGTGGACTGTAAGGAACTGAGGGAAAAGGGCCTAATCGAAATATTACTTGTGGGATGGCCTCTCTGATCTTATCTATCTAACCAAGCCAAAAGCTCGAGAAACAATTGAATAGATTGTCACAAGAATCACTAGGTAAGGTGTTGAAATAGGAGCAGTCATGGAGAGGGTCAAAGATCGACATCAGCATGTTTGAATAGTGCTTTTGTGATTCCACTATGTATGGGCAGGTAGCCCTGATCATGTGTGCGCCCTTCTTAAGCTTGGGCTTAGATATCTTAGCGTGTTGAATGACGGCAGTACACCATAGGCCATCTGGGAGAGGGCACACAATGTGCTAACTGAGAAGAGGCAACTGCTGGTCCACAACATCTTATAACCTTTCAAAGGCCCTTGTCGTCGACAATCACAATTATAGCCTCAACAGTCATTAGGAAAGAGCTGCTATCAAGGTGCTATACAGCAAGAATTTACTATCCTTTATCTTGACTCAAAAATGGTAAGTCACTGCATGTTTCGGTGGGCTAGAGAGGGATAATCCTTCCTTCATTTTTCAACGAATCCCAATGTAATACAACGTACCTTCAACTGTAACCCCACAAATGTAATGTATCTCCGGCTGTAATTCCACAAAGCCATTGACACTAAGTGGATGTTACACAGAAGAGTTTTCAATAGCTCACTCAAATCCAAGCAGCTTTCGGTATGCATTTGGTAGCCAACAGACTTGATCTCATACAACAAAAAGAAAGTGAGAAGCATAGCTGAGTCAGCAGGGTAGTCGAGGAAGTGAGTTAGCATGGAAGTAGCAGCTCAGGACTACTGGAAGGGACATGCTACAGTCGGCAGCAGGAGAGCACATGTTGTTTAAGAATTGTAGAAGGTGAGTTCCATAGTCTACGACCTGCAGAGCAAAAGATTCTGTCGTCAACAGTCTGTCGCCAACCGTCTGTCGTCAACTGTCAACAGTCTGTCGTCAACCTTCTGTCGTCAACAGTCACGAAGGTCATTCGAGGCACCTCTGAAATATGGGATACCTCAGGGCTACATGCTAAGTCCGGTCTTTTCACGGTTTATACTCTCCCTCCTGCCGATGTCATTGCCAAGCACAATCTAGGCTTTCACTTCTATGCAGATGACACTCAGTTGTACCTTTGCTTTGATCCCTCCCAGCCTTCGAGCACCTCAAATTCTCTCAACTCCCTTGCTGCATGTATTGATGACATCCACACATGGATGGCAGCAAATTTTGTTAAGCTAAACTATGATAAAACTAACTTACTAGTTATGGGAAAATCAATTGTGATTCATAAATTGGAAAGGCTCATGCTCAAATTCGGCTCTTCCAGCTTATCTCCTGTTGAATCTGCACGAAATCTAGGTGTCATGTTCCAAAGTGACCTTTCGTTAGACGACCACATCAGTTCCACAGTCAAGTCTGCCAACTTTCAGCTACATAACATTGCTGAAATTCGGGCTTGTTTAGATAGGGATACGACATCTAAGTGAGTCGATGCATTTGTGACATCTTGTCTTGACTTCTGTAACTCACTGCTTGCTGGCCTACCGGCATTTTGCAATCAGGCGCTTACAGCTGGTGCAAAACTCAGCAGCTAGGCTTATCTGTCGTGAGCGTCACAGTTGCCAGATCACACCACTTCTCGCCGACCTGCGCAGGCAACCAGTCAAGCAATGGATCGACTTCAAGGTTTTGTCGCTCACTTTTAGGTCCCTTCATTACCTGGCTCCACCTTATCTCTCAGATCTACCCCTCCCCACCAGGCCAAGCCTCGTACCACCGGCGTTTCGGAATCTAACTGTTTACCAGTACCTCGTAAAAAACCTCAAATCCTTTGGAGACCGTGCATTTAGTTCGTCTGCTCCCAAAGCCTGGAACTTACTTCCACTTGCATCACGACATCCCCTGACTTGACCATATTTAAAAAGAACTTACAAACGCACGTATCTATGACAGCATTTAGTGGGTCCCTGTGATTCGTCGTTTATGTGCTAATGTGTGCTGACACTGTTGCACGATGCCACTAACCACACTTGCATACTGACCCTGTGCATGTCACCCCTAACCATGTTATTCATGTTGCTTATCAAGCATGATTCCACTCACCATTCGAACGTGTTTCCTTTGCACCAAATGTAAAGCGCCTAGAAAGAGGTTGAGTTCTCTGAGGGCGCTTTATCGAGTGTATTACTATGATTATTATTATTTAAGCTCAGAGGAATGGAACAGCTAATTGATTGTCCAATCAGGACACAGTCTGCATAGAAGTAACAGCCAATTCCATTGGCCTGAATCACTTTCCCCGGGGGTTCAGTATAAATGGGAGGACAACAAAGGACCGAGGACAGACCCTTGTGAGACTCCACACGTGACTGGTCTGGTGGATAAGACCCGACCTGCATGATATGGATTTAACACTATCGGACAAGTAAGATTTGAATCATGCCAGTGCCTCATCTGTTAGACCGACTATTGTTCTCAATCATTCAAGTAGGATGTCATGATCAATAGTGTTGAAGGCAGCTGATAGATCTAGCAGGGCTAGAGCAGTGACATTCCCATCATCGTTGCCGCATACGATGTTACTGGTTACAAGGAGAAGAGTAGTTTCAGTGGAGTTGTACAAAGCCACACGGACGAAGTGGGTGTTACACGGGAGAGTTTTACATTGCGCATTCAAAGCCTAGGGGCTTTTGGTATACATGTGGTAGCCAACAGACTGCATCTCACGAAACAAAGAGAAAGTGAAAAGTATAGCTGAGTCAGGAGGAGAGTTGAGGTAGTGAGTGACATGAAAGTAGCAGCTCATGATGGCTGGAAACAGTCAACAGCAGGAAAGTAGTAGGCGTTTCGTAAGAATAGTGGAAGTGAGTTCCACAGTCTAGGACCTGTAAGAAATAGCTTCTGTCACCAATGGTCTTCAAGCCTAGGAATGCAACAGCTAATTTATTGTCCCTGGAGGACCCGAGGAGACTGAAACTGGTGAAACAGCCAGGTATGAAGAAGCCACGCTATTACAGGCCTTGTGGGTCAGCATAGGAACTAAACTCTGTATCAGTTGATCAACCGAAAGCCATCGAAGCTCCTTCAGCAAAGGAAACATAGCGCTGAACCTCTAGGATTTGTTAGCAAACTTGGTAGCCATATTAATCATCTCAGCCGAGGCTTAGTGCATTTTTTGGTAGCCCAGCCAAAACTGAATTTCAGTGATCCAGCCTAGACAGAAACAGGGATAGCTATATTTTTAGCCAGCCAAAGTCCCTAATCTTAGAGAGGCATCGGTCATGCTGGCTAACTGTGAAGGAAGCATTCTTAATACAGCTTTCAAAATTTAATCGGTTATCCAATAATACACCTAAATTCTGGACACATGGGGAAGGCACAACAGTGTCACCTATTAGAAGAGCAAAGTCTCATAGTTTAGCCGTAGGTTGCAGTGTCCACCGAGGAGGAGCTTGGTTTTATTATCAACTAGTTTAAAGAAATTGACCGACATCCAGGATCGAGCATCTTCAAGGCAAAAATTCAATTTATATGTCACTTCAGCTGATTCCAGCTGGATCTTGGCAGTACAGAAGTCAGTCATACCCGATGCCATGGGCCAGAATCACTTCCCATGCAGCTGTCGGTGTATGGCCAAGCACAACATTAACATACTTGATCCACAGTGAAGGCGCTCTTCAGTTTGTTTACCAAAAAATCCCACAAAACAGCCATTTTTGGGCTATGCTTTTCAATTTGGGAGTGCCGTTTAGGGCACTGCTTTTGGCACTATAAAATAACAACGGCCTCAAAATTCAACCAACATTAAGGACTATGCGTCTCTAGTCACACACGCTAGCAGCCGTAACTTTTGTTACACACCAGAATTGGCAATTTTAGGCAGATTAGTACAAAACTTAAGGTAAACATGTGCACACAACAGACCGAGAACGACCCGGGCTCAGATACTACTGAGGAGGCAGGCAATGTTCTTGGTCAGCAGCTGCAATATATCGGCCCACTAGTGTGAGGAAACCAAGAATTCCACACTGGTTTGGCCCAGTGGTTAAGGTGCTTGCCCCAACGAAGGTCAAGGCGAATGTATTTGATGGCGAGGTCGTGGGCTCGAGCTCCCTGACATATATGAAGCACCTGAATAAGGTTAAGTTATCTTCGGGCGCTATAAAAACAAATTCTATATAAGAACCGCTCAGTCCTCAACGCTGGCTGGATTCTGAGGCTCTCGGTGTGCATGTCCTATACATTGCAGTGTGTAGGATAATAATAATAACAATAATAATGATTTCTGTATGCTGTAATATTGTTTTAATATGTGGCTGTTAAACAAACTGAACAGCATTCTTATTTGCTATTCACACTATTGGGATTCTTCACCTTAACCGAGGCAGGTCGTGGAATTTTGGATGACCCTGCCTAGGATGCAACAAAAATACGCATAGTAAGCAAACTTTCAGTATACTTTGCAAGTCTATGCAATATTGGCAGGAAAGGAAAGGGCCAAGGATGTAAGAAAAAGCAGTCAATGCACTATTTTATTGCTTATAGAGGCGTTTGTAAGCTTCTAGACATCAACCATGACATGAAGCCTTGGCTGCAAGTTAAAGAATCTTGCGACCAGCAAAACCGAGCAATTAGGTATCATTATCAAGTTTCGAGTTAGGAAGACAATGAATTCGAATAGAAAATGAATGCTCTTAAATTTATCTACTAGCAAGTTCTGGAAAAACTAAAATTTCTCAAGTCAAAATTATAATATGTACAACATCCTAATACGTATAGAACATGCATACTCGGTGTAACTGTAACTCGGTGGACGCATGGCTTGTGGTTTTCTTGGATGGAAGCCCTACAGTGCTGCTTCACTTTGGCTTTAGTTTTGAGTAGTTTTGGTTAGAAGTTGGCTCATTTGATGGGCATGTTCGACTTCAGTTTTTCTAAAACCTGGGGGGACTGCCAATTCTGGGATGTGATAAAACCTCATGGGCATTAAGGAACATAGCTGTGTGCATGCACAGGCAGTTTTGCGGAGAACACAGCACTCTTTTCCTTTGAAGATGTCACATAGTGGCTACTCACTGTGGTTGTATGTTTCAAAAGTACCAAGTCATTCCTATTGGCATACTTAATGTGCCGTCGTCATACCTATAGTTAAGCCTAAAATTTAAAGCACATTTACTTATTTTGGAGTATGTAAATACGAGTGAGCACGAGTGTTTTATTTCTTCACGAATCCCCTTACACTAGTCCAAAATTGCTATTAAAAGCCCAAACATGCTCAATCAAACTGCTGCCTGCCATCAAATGTAAAATACTTAAATGGTAATAAAAATTAAATATAATTCTCCATTACCATAAAGGAACAAAATCTCTTGCTAGGATGACTCTATGACAGCATGTGCAAAATGTACACCTACACCAACTGTCGAAAAAACTATAAGTATGGCCACAGCTGCTGTAGCTGCAACTCAACTCAGGTAATAAGATTTTATGCGATGCCAAGCATATCAAATTAGTGCATAGCATGTGAAAATATTGATAGACAGCCAACAAACAAATACATGCTGTTGGTATGCATTTGCATCGCTCCAATACAATTTTGTATAACCTCTGATCAGGCACACAGGCTCTCAAGCTTGGTCTCTTCTGGTGTAGCAATCCAGAGCTTGCATTTTATTGAACAGTTGGGTTGTTGATTTAGGCCGAACATCCACCTCTGCTACCTGTCAATATCGTCCCATAAAAATTCTTTGAGGTTTAGATCATGTGACTGGCTGGGCCACGGGACGACTGAGGTTGTTGGGCTCGAGCCCGTGGCATATGTGAAGTGCCTGGATAGAGATTTAATTCTCTTAAGGTGCTTATTATATTAAATGCATTCACATCGACCTCGGTAATCAATGGCAAAGAGCACTTTAAACCCTGGGCTAAGCCAGAGCAGCAAAATTTCTTAGGCCTGTCAAGAGTTCTGTGGCCAGCCAAGAGTTCTGCGGCCTGTCACGAGTTCTGTGGCCTATCAAGGGTTCTACCACCACAAATGTATCAATTTTTTCTGCCATCCATTCATACTGGGCACGACACTTATATTTAAATCTACTTGTCTATCAAGTCTGCTCAATATCAATGTCTTACTTTTGTCTCTGCACAGTAGCCCAGCTTCAAATTGCTAGAGCTGGTTAATGAGGACCTCTACGAACTCGTAAATTGAAGTACGAGTATTAAAAGCTGCGGCTGGAAATTATCAGCAAAGTACTCAAGAGTGCAACCACAAGAATGCCCCAACCCACCAGCTTGTAACAAAGTAGATAACCACGACTACCTCGGCTCACCATTCTTACTCGACCAAACAACAAGATGGGTGCGACCTTTAACTTCGTTGGGTGCTCAGCCATACACGGTGACTACCCAAGCACATAAATGAAACGCGTCGGCAGGTTGGTCACTCTCTAACAACGTGACATCGTTGCGAGAACTGTGGCTACAGGTCTACGGTAATAGTGCGCGGTAATAATGCGACAAGGTGAACTAGGGCGCAAAGGCAAAGCAAGCATAAATTACCTTTCTCGAGGTAGTTCATAATCAGTCTATTCATCTCCAACCGGCCAACCTGCACCTGCTTAATTTTCTTCAACCATTCGTCTTTCGAGCATTCCTCGATTGCAGTGCCAGCTTTCTGGAAGGAATGTAACATGCTGAATCGCGACGACACTCACCATTGCAGCATGGCATCCACGGAAGCACGCTTAAAGTTGGAATCATAAGAATGCGGCCTTCAACATACTAGTCACCCCATCTCAAGGTATACCTGCATGTCGTGCAACCCCACAGTCGGGAAAGCGAGACCCAACACCAGACTGCGGCAACGCGGGGAGATAATGCCCACAGTTCCCGGAAGAATTCGGGTTACACCGCTATCCAAAATGGCAGTGCTTTGATTAGCTTGAGGATTTTTTTATGTTTAGCGTTCGCTTGCGTTGCGAGGATGTCATCCGGCAACGTGCAGCGCTGAGAAGCAAGCTATGACTTGATCGTAATCCGTAAAAATGGACGACAGGTGAGGTGCGCGGACGCCCGCAGAGCTGCTGTCTCGTCGAGTACCCCTCCCTTCCAACGGAGAGCTGTGGGGCGGTGGAGGTCTCGCTAATGGCCCCCTGCCTCCGCGTCTGTCCAGCTCCGCCTGTCGCGGCCTTGGGTATCGCCGAACGATTACGCGGCTTGTCCTTTATTGGGAGGGGGCTCGCCGCTGACCGCCGTGAAAGCCGCTTCCTTCTATCTTCCTTCTACGTACCCATTTAGTGAATGGGGCGAGCACACCGTTCTTTCTCTAGTGTTTCGCCGCCTTTAAAAAAAATTCTGAACACTTTGTGGTGCTATCACGACTTTTGTAGACCCGCTCGTGCAGTGCGGTGCTTCGCATTATTAGAAGCCGCCGGATCTACTTGTAGGACGTCCAAGCAGACAATAGTAGCGCTCGCGAGGGCCGCCGGTACGGCATCTCTCAGTTGACGGGTAGAAAAAGCCCCACCGGGCGTCTTGGCGTTCGTGAGCCCCCACAGGATAGGGGGCTTGCACTGTGCTCACCTGCTTCCTCGTTCTACTTTGCTGGCTGAGCCGCGAACATGTTCATCAATTCGTTGCTTTGCTTGCACAGCTCAAGCTTCGCTAGCCCTTCTTATACGGTGCAGCCGTTATCTGTCAGCTGCGTTTTGTCTGCCCGGTGGGGTAGCCGGGCAGAATGAGATAGCCGTTCTGGATACTGCTACTTATTTTGTTTCTTTTTCAAGCATGATTTTACTTACCATTCAATTGCATTTCCCTTTGCAGCGAATGTAAAGCGTCTAGAAAGAGATTAGGTTCTCTGATGGCGCTTTACCAGTACATTATTATTATTATTATTACTACGGCTCAGCTCAGTAGTAGTAGCAGTAGTGGGTTGTCAAAGCTGTAGCAGCGACAACAAAGAGGCTGGGGCTGACCTAACGGCAGTCTATCTAGTTGGCTTTGGCCGAATGAAAGTGGTTGGCATGTGTCGGACGGGGAGAGCAGATCGCATGTTCTGACCCCCGGAAGACAGTCGTTTGGAACGTGCATTCTTGGCCGTGGCTAGCTGCTTGTGGTTCTGTCTCAGCTGTTCGAAGATGCCTGGCCTCATGCTGAGTTGCTCTGGGCAGCGGTCGTGTGTATACCCTCGTTTGGCCTGCGGCTGCCAGCTCCTGTGTGGCTATCTGTAGTCATGTCGTCCCAAGTTTGCAGCACTTGGTCGCTCATTATTCTGTACCTTTCATGGCTATGTCCTTGGGTTGGCAGGTGGGAATGGGTGGAGATTGTGGAGCCGAGGACGAGGGATCGAATGTACGCCAACCTTGTCACCGGCGACTGTGTGTGGCAGCCACCGCCCGGAGTCAGCGTGTAAGTGCTTACAGCCGTGCCTGCTGTGCAGTAACCGGCGCTGCCTTGGCAACACATGTGGAGCTGGCATTCTGTCTCAGTCGTCGTGTCAGCATGAGTACACTTGCAGCTTTTGTCGGGTATTTTAACCCGGAAGACCTCACCGATAGCAAACAGTACTGCTGTTTTTGAGCGAGGCAACCACTGGATCTCTGCATGTCTGATGCTGGCCACTAAAAAGTCTTAATTTTACAAGTTTTCTTTGCAAAGCTCATTTGCTGTGGTGATCGTGATGTAATGTGATGCTCTTGGCAAACTGCCTTTATGTTACTGACTAGCTTCTCAAGTATGATAGCAAACAGTTGTATAGCATACATCCAGCCGATTTGCAGCAGCTGCTGCTGCCGCCGATGCTGCGTTGGTGTGCTTGCACGAAGGTCTTTCTGGATTACTGTGTCTGCTGCCCACTTACCTTCGTTTTGACCCTTGTTGGATACTCACCAGCTGTCTCATTCGAGTCAACTTCAACGTAGCCATGCCTGCTCGTGAGCTCACTGTGTGTGCAGCATCTTTGCTTGGCCCACAGGTAACTTCGGTGTTTAATTTAATATTCGACTAAAGAGTTTCCCTAGCTTACATGTTAGCATCTAAACTATACTTTATAGATATCGTATGCTGCTTGTCAGAGTTCATGCGGAGAGACATGCCATTTTTGTAACGGATGATAAGCAGTAACATTTCTCGTCTTTTGGATCAGCTTTTGTGCCCGAAAAGACTCCTAGACTAGCTGCGATTTTGGCATCCGGCTGCAGGCTAGATTAATATCGGCTGACTTCTGCTCAAGCTTTTGTTCCTGTGCAACAGCTTCGTGTACAAGCCGTGGATGCTTCATCCGGCCCATTTGCAGCGATAGCCAGGCTAACTAGTCAGTGACTCGCAGGTGTCAGGCCAGTGGCCATGTGTATTTGTAACTGCAAGGGCTACTGTGACAGCTGGTAGCTTGTGTTTTCTGCCTTTATTGCACCTTGTCTCACTGCCTGTCTTTGTCAGTCTTTCGCCCTCGTGATCTGCCTGTGTATCTCTCGGTCTGCCTGTCTGTCTCTTTCTATCTAGGTCTATCGAGCTGGTTTGGTCCAGCGGTTAAGGTGCTCGCCCCGACCATGGTCTGACCGAGGTCGTGGGCTCAAGGCCCCAAGGCACATGTGAAGCGCCTGAATAGAGATTAAGTTCTCTTAGGGCACTATACAAATGAATTAAATTTTTTTTATATTATATCTGTCTCCTCTGTCTCTCTCTCCTGTGTCTCTCTGTCACTCCCCTTTCTTCCTGTCTTCCTCCATTTCTCTCTCTTACCCCCTCTCTTTTTCTTTCTCTCCCTTTCTTTCCATGCATGTGCTTGCAAGCAAGAGTGTTATGGTGTGCAACATGATTTAGACAACGTGCTGCTTGAATCGCGGGATAGATGTCATGTGTTCGTGCATGTTCCTGCCCCTGACCCACCGAAGGCATGCAACACCCATCACTGTGGAGGCATTTTTACTGAGTGGATTTACATTCTGTTGTATGCTAGTATTAAGGGGGGAAGTTGAAGACAGCCCAAGAGCCCAAGCTGCATGTTTTCTAGTTGTTTCACCCTGGTGATCTAGCTGTATGGCTGGCTGTTGGTCTAGTTGCACTTCAAGTAGCTGCTCCTGAGCAGTGGTGATAGTTAAGCTGCCTGAGTGGTTTTCAACCGGTTTTTGCAGATCTTGTTCCTGCCCTACATTTCTGCTTGCTGGCTGGTACCTCATATGACTGCCCTGACACATTCCTGTGGGCAGCTGACCTGCCCCACAACCCTGGCAGTGCCCTCACTCACTGAGGCAGAACTTCCTGCTTGTGTCTGTTCTTTTTCTGTTTGCCTCTGCTCCACAGAACTTGCTCAGCATACTCATCATTCATTGTTTGCAATTAAGGCATTCATTATCACGTTTCAGTAGACCTCTACTGGGACTGTTGACAAAGTGAGGTGCTGTAGCAAAAGTAAACTTCTCAAATGGTATACTGCAAATCTGTGTGTACCTATACTTTAATTGGTGGTCAATGGTATGGTTTTTATTCCTGCTGACAGATGCTATATGCTAGTGCAGATTTACAAAAGTGATGCCTGTTATTCGTCCTTTAGTATTTAAACGTTTTTCTCGGCCTGTGTCATTGCTGTCACTGGTATGTGGGTGTTAACACCCATGCCAATGATAATAGTTCGTTTGTGTAGCACTCTAAGAGAACTTAATCTCTGTCCAAATGCTTCAAAACTTCCTGCAAGCAAATCAGTACCCAAGGGTTAGGGACATTCAAGGTAGCATGGTAAAGCTAACTAGTATCATGCCTAGCCCAGCATGCTAATGCAAACTCACGGCCACCTGCTGGTAAGACCCGTGGCTAGTTGCATGCACTGAATCATGCAAGGTAAGCACTTTAAAACAAACAGGAACAAACAAGAATACTTTGCTTAAGCAAAGGGAAAGCCGACCAGAACAGAAGCATCTTTAGTTGAGATTTAAAAGATGCAAGGTCATGGCAGGTAGTGACCGTATCCTGAAGGGAGTTCCAAACGGTCGGTACATACGAGCTGAAGGCTTGATAATAATAATAATAATAACACACTTGATAAAGTGCCTTCAGAAAACTCAATCTCTTTGTAGGCGCTTTACGTTTGCTTCAAAGGAAGCATGATTGAATGGTTAGTAGTAGCATGGTCACCAAAATCACCATTGATCACCAAAAGACCTCAATTTAGTGAGAGGGGTGGCAAGATGACTAGAAGCTGAAGAATAGGTGGTGCAGAGCATGCTGAGGTAACAAGGAGATCAGATAGATTGGCTGTTGCTAAGGAGTCAAGTGACCTGTAAGCCCGACTGAGGATCTAGAAATCGACTCGATACCCATTGGGTGTTATAAGTGCCTGGTTGCCGACTGATGGCTGGTGTGTCTGTTAGTGAGCAGCAGAATGCTAGTCATCAAGCTTAGTGATAGATGGCCATATCCTGATGTTAGTGTGAGGCAAATTACCTTCCTTTGCCAAACTGCTAGTCGAGCCTCTTGTCAAGCTGCTGGCAGACCATCACAGCTGCCGGACATATTAAACAATCGGAGGTGGTAGCAGCAGCAGTGGTGGTGGTACTCAGATGCTCATAGCCTGCCTCTAAGAACAAAATATATAAGCAGTGGCTGTTAGGTTCTATTGTCCAGGCTCTTTTCTCTGAGCCGTGCTCGTACATTATTTAGCCAATTGATTCCTTGAGATTTCTCATGCCCGTGGAACGTTTGCTCATCTAACATATGCTGTGCTGGGTCTTGCTTCATGCTTTGCTCGCTTCTAGCTGCATCAATCACGGCCTGTGTTTGAACCTCCTGACACCTACTTTGGGGTACTAGTAAGTTCCAGTCTGGCTTTAGAGCTAATCACTCCACAGAGTCAGCATTGCTTTGGGTGTACAACGACCTACTTAGGAATGCAGACATCGGTAGAGTATCTCTGCTGTTTTGCTCGATCTTTCGGCAGCTTTTGATACTATCGATCACACAGTTTTTCTAGAGCGCCTCTCATCTCGCCTGGGCATCACTGGCACTGCTCTGCAATGGTTCAGGTCCTCTCTGTGGGAGACTCCAGAATATTGACGTGAATGGACAAAGATCATCCGAGGTACCTCTAAAATATGGGGTACCTCAGCGCGTCCGGTTCTTTTCACGGTTTATACTCTCCCTCTTGCCGAAGTGATTGCCAGGCACAATCTAGGCTCTCACTTCTATGCAGATGACACTCAGTTGTACCTTTGCTTTGATCCCTCCCAGCCTTCGAGCACCTCGAATTCTCTTAACTCCCTTGCTGCATGTATTGATGACATCCATACATAGATAGCAGCAAATTTTCTTAAATTAAATGATGGTAAAACTAACTACTAGTTATGGGCAAACCGAATGTGATTCAGAAATTGGAAAGGCTAACTCTCAAAATCGGCTGTGCCAGCATATCTCCTCAGCTCCACAGTCAAGTCTGCCAACTTTCAGCTAATAACATTGCTAAAATTCGGGCTCGTTTCGATAAGGATACCACATCCAAGGTAATCCATGCATTTGTGACATTCCGTCGTGACTTCTGTAACTTACTGCTTGCTGGCGTACCAGCATATGCAATCAGGCGCTTACAGCTGAGCTGGTGCACAACTCTGCAGCTAGGCTTGTCTGTCGCGAGCATCGCAGTTGCCACATCACACCACTTGTCACCGACCTGCACTGGCTACCAGTCAAGCAACTGATCGATTTCAAGGTTTTGTCGCTCACTTTTAGGTCACTTCATTCTTTGGCTCCAGCCTACCTATAAGATCTACTCCCCCCACCAGGCCAAGCATCACAACACATGCTTTTCGGAAACTAACTGTTTATCTATTCCTCGTAAAAGCCTCAAATTCTTTGTTGACTGTACAGTTAGTTCATTTGCTCCCAAGGCCTGGAACTCACTCCCGACTTGTGTCACGACATCCCCTGACTTGACCACATTAAAAAAGAAATTAAAAACACATCTATCTATGACAGCATTTAGTGGGTCCCTGTGATTCGTCGTTTACGTGCTAATGCGTGCTGACACTGTGCATGATGCCACTAACCACACTTGCATGCTGACCCTGTGCATGTCACCCCTAACCATGTTATTCATGTTGTTTATCAAGCATGATATTTCAACTCACTACTCGATCGTGTTTCCTTTGCAGCAATTGTAAAGCGCCTAGAAAGAGATTAAGTTATCGGAGGGCGCTCTATCAAGTATATTATTATTATCTGTGATTAAGTCATGGATGGGCCAAACCGTGACCTTGCCTCAGGTGGCCAATAGTCCCAGGGTTATAAGGGGCATACCCCACTGCCGGCAGTCCAAGGAATGATTAAGCACTCACAAGCTGTGTCAATTTGGTCACTGGATCTGCCGTTGGACTTACTTTGCTGTGTCAGCCATCTTCTCATTCTGACCACATTGAATGCATGTACTCGTTGAAGTGGCATGCTGGCAGTGCTCAAATTCCCTGTAGGCTGCTGGAGGGCCCTACGAGGATGCCTCTGTCCTGTAAGCCAGCACCACTGTATGTGTAGAGGCTAGTGGGTTTTCTTATCTAATTCGAATTCGAGGCAAGTTTTCTGGTGACTAGATTTCGACTGTAGTCAGTCGAGGTGTAGCTTTATCTAATGTGTGGAGTTTTATCAAATGGCCATGATTATGAGCCTCTTTTTAGGGGCGCAAACAATTTAGTTGTATGATCTTTCCTGTTGGGGATTTTAATATTCAATTTGCATTTTGTTTGGTCTTATGTCTTGCATCGTTTGTGAGCTTGTATGGAGCCATCATTAAGCACCTTGACCTTACCAGAGGCAGCCAATCATGGAAAAGCTGATGGGACTACCCCTCCATAGGTCTGGTGCACTCCTGTATACATAATGTGCTATGGGCCCCTCCATTTGTATCTGTGAGTAAGCATCATGATATTTAGTAGGAACATGTTCAACCGAGCTTCCATTTGACTGACTCGAAGTAGCCAACTAAGATCAAGACTCCTACCTTGGAGAATTTATGGTGCCTGCTCGACCGATACCATGCAGCATTAGAATGCCTTGAGCAGTCAGCTGTATCTAATGGCTTGTGCTATAGCTGAAGAGTAGTCTAGATATACAGGGATCATTTGACTAGAGATGGTCCAAGCTGGAGCTGTACTGTACTGCTCAAACTGTATGACTCCTGTATACAGAATCCCTAGCCATGGAGAATCAGCTAGCTTTGTCTAGATTGGATGCTCACATCACCTATTGGGTGAGTACACCATGCTATTAAAAGAAGCCTACACCTCGTTGTTCTTTCTTACGGCTGTTGCACAAACTTGCACAAACTGACCTTGTTGCATCGTAGACACACTGCCTTCTGCTTAGAGATCTTAAACAGATATGTCAAGAGCTTACCTGAGTTAATGTTCGTCTGCAGATATAATCGTTAAACTGATTTTGACATCTATCAATTGTATTCTTGCTTGCTGCTTATATGTGAGATTGGCTGAGTATTAGTAACACAACTAGGGCAGCAGGTTGGATTCCAGTGTAAGGATGTTATGTGTGTTGATTACTATAATCCAGCTTTTTGGACGAGCAGTTTCTAGTGTTCTACTCAATAAAGGATTAGCACCGTGTCCCACTCTGTGCTCACTAGCTCAGCTCTTCATTGCAGCTTCATGACCACCAGTTTATTCTGGCCTGTAATGATTTTGAGCTGGCCAATCAAATGATTCATTCCAGTGCTATCCCGAATGTTGGTGGCCACAGTCTTGAAATAGTGCCCACCGGCGGTAGATGATACATATGAGACGGTATTATTAGTAGTAGTAGTAGTATTTGAGACAGAGAAGATAAGGCTCCAACCTGTGCTTGGCTGTGCTCACTGGCATTCCTGGATGGGGGTGGCAGTGATCTGAATTCACTTGGACCTGTTCGTTTAAGGCCTGCCACTGTCAAATTTAAGCCCTTATGGAAATTCTGTGGCCGTGCCACTGGTAGCCGGGATAAATTCAAACCGAGTTGGTTGTAATGTCATTCTTGCCCAGCCGACCACACCCATGGCTGTACTAAAAGTACTTTGGTTGACACTATTGCAGGTTATGGATAATGTTTTTGCAGTAACTTTATTTAGAAGGATAGTCTATTCGGTCGGGATCCATTATTCGAATTGTCTCATCACTGTGCCTGGGAGGGCCGTCATAGCCCAGCCGTGTTTACTCTTCACGACCGAAGCTGTGGTTTCGAGTCCTGCAGAGGGTGATCCACTGCAAAGCAGTGGTGATAGTACGGCTCTTCTGCTGCTATACAAATGAGGCTGTTGAATCAGCTAATATTTATTTTATTATTTATGGTTAATTCTTGTGATTGTTTCAAGTGTTTAGCACAATCTAGCGTTATCTCTCAGCCACCAGCCTGTGGTAAATAGAGCGAGGCTCGCTCATTACCGATTGTACAGCCAGAAGCTGTTGTAAGTCTTCTAATAGCTAGACACTCTGGGTAATTGCATATATATGTCGGGGTGCTTTTATTTCTACAGGTGCCACAGTAGCGCTTCTCCCATGGTAGTGCTTCCCACTTCATCATCCAGCTGTAGACTTTTGATCTGGTAGTGTACGTGGTATTTGCTGCCGTTTAGCCAAATTGGACAGCTGTTGGTAGCTCCTGCCTTTTTTCTAGCAATAAGGCCTGCTTGCCATTTGCTTACTGCTAAGCTTCTTGGATATGCTGTATAGGTAGTAGCTATATCGGGGATAAGGCGAGTCCAGCTCACCTGGCTAGCCAGCCTACTGGCAGCAGAACTTTAAGGATAAATGCTTGTCACATTGATCGGCAAATACGTTGCCTGCTGTCTTCTGCCTCCCAGTTCTGGGTGCACGAAACAGGCAATCATGAATAGAATAGTGGCCTGAAAAGCCTGCCGTGGACAAAGAAAGACTGTAAAGCTTAGTTAGCCTACATTTTGTGAGATCACTATGGTGGCAACCGTTGGTGGAATATGGACCTACTAGTCTAGATGCATTTGTAGTACTGAGGAATAGAAAATATGGGAGAAATAGCAAGTGAGAAAGAAAGACAAATAGATAGGTGAGAGAGAGAGAGAGAGAGAGAGAGAGAGAGAGAGAGAGAGAGAGTGGGGGTGGAGGGAGGGAGGGAGACAGAGACAGAGAGGGAGATTTGTTAGACTCTGCACTTCTGTCTGGGCCATACGTTTGTGGCATGTGCTAGCCCAGTAGGCGCACTTCGTAGGTAAAATGCCTGCAGGCTAGCTGTAGTTGTTAGCATTTTGTGTCCCTATGCTTTTGTGGTAGGTGCGATTGGCATGCCAGTGACAGCGAAGAAACACGGTACTTCACCAAATAGATGATATGCTAGGCGAATTCGCGTGAAGAAGTCCTTGATCAGGGCCTACCTATGGATGTCCAGTGGCTGAGTGTTATTGCTAAAATTGGCAGGTACCAGTTGGAGTTGACTCTGTGCCCTCTAGGTGTTTCTGAGTATTTTTAACAGACATAGTGCTTCTCGGTGTGGGAATTTGTGGTCGTGCTTTTTTGCTATGACATGCCGTTGGAAAGTATCTAGGCGAGGCTAGTATCCCCAATAGTGTGTTAGTGCACTCTCAGCCAAGATGCAGACCTTCAGCTGCCGACAGTAGCCTATACGCCCAAGGAAGGTTCTCTGGAGTGTGATAAGAGTGCACGTAGTATCAGCAAGAAGATAATCGAACGAGCAAAAACCGCTTTCCCAGCCTAACGGGGTCTCAGTTACCATGCTGTTTCAGAAGGTGAGCTTGGATGTGCTGGTTGTGACCTGCACATCTCCTGTGACAACAGTTGATGTCATCTGGTGTGTTTAATTGGGTGAATGGCAGGCTGGCCGGCTGTGAGTTGTGGCAGCAGGGGCAGGCATTTGATTTGCACGTCTTCAAGGATGCCTTCATGGCACTTAGAGAGGGGGAGTTGAATATTTAAAACAACTGCATAGGGTCACAATAGTTCTTTTAACTTGAAAATGCAGGATCCAAGGGCTTGCGGAGTGAAAAGTATTATGTCTTCGGTAGAATCAAGCCTGCAGCATATGTTAGGTGAGACGTAGGCTCTGCCAAGTTCGGTATGGGAAGCTACAGGTTAGACTGTTGTTAGCTCTGGGCGTTCATCGGCATGTACCATGCACCCTAGCCATATCCCTCCTTAGTCATAAAGTTTAAGGTATGTATAGGTACTGGTACTGGTAATCGTCACGAGACGTTGGACATGCCATCTTGATTGCATGGTGCACATAATGCAATTATGCTTGGTCAGGCTGGTGCTGAACATTTAGGTCATTCAAATTGCATAGATCGACTTTCGAATGCCTTTTGGGACTGGCCGCGAGCTAGCATAGCACTTTGTCTGATCTGTATATCAGCATGTGGTAATCGGATCAAGTGCTTGTAGTGGCAAATGTTTGATCGTTTAGGTGATGACGGGTCACCTGCAGTGAAAGAAGCATGACTGTAGCGGTTGCTTTTTGCTATTTGTGCACCATCAGAGTGTGAAGATTGGGTTTTTGGCAGGATGTATCTAGATTGATGCATGAGTCATTAAGGACTAGGCCTAGTAAGATAGCTCCAAATTGCTCATTTGGCACAGAGCCAGTCAATTATAAGTAGTTACTGAAAGAAAGTATGAGAGACTGCAGCAAAATTGGCCCTGGAAGCATGGGGTAGCAATATCAGATAATGCATGCTACTACTGTTCACGGCTGCTGTTGTTGCTAAGCCAGCAAACAACTTGTACGCTTGGTCTTAATCCCTTATGGTCCAGCTGGGCTAATGCAACAGCCATTCTTGGTTTTGACTTTGTCATGGTTTTGACTCGGTTTGACTTGTTCTTAGTTTTTGACAGTGTCGGCCTAGCAGTTCAATGCTTTTTGTTTTTAGCTGCTCACATAAATCAGATCTGCTTTCGATTGTGCTAATTTGGAAAATACTGTGGTGTTCATGGCTGCCTTTGCTCATAATTGAGGCCTGTGCCGTAGGCTTTTAACAAATGGTGGCAGTATATAGATAGGAGTACTAGGCAGAACCATGACACTTTCTTGGGCACTTGTAAGCCTGAATGAACGAGTTGCAGCTATAGATGCATAATCTAATTTGCAATCAGATTTAATTAATCTTGTATAGGAAAAAGATGCATGACGATCAATGGTGGGAGTTGTTCGATCAGAAAACAGGGCGTTACTACTATTACAATGCCACCAGCCAGAAGACGGTGTGGCACCGCCCTCACAACTCGGACATCATCCCACTTGCAAAACTTCAGGTAAGCAAGTCACTATGCATAGACGGCAGCATTGTGGAGATGCCTCTTTCACGATTATAGAAACCGGTGCGTATCCGGAGCAAGCATTGCATGATTAGCCTGGAGTTGCCTTCTTCTTCCTTGCCAGGGTCTAGGTGGGATGTCGGTGTTAGCTTACCCGTGAGGAATTCCGCTCAGAGTATTGTTATTTGTTTCATTGTTCATTCTTTCAGCCGATTTATTTAGGGCCGAGGGGTAGAGATAGGTATGATGGAGAAGAGTATGGTCTGTGGGTTTTAGACTATGAGACTCAATTCCACAGTTCTTACGACATCTTCAGTTGGTTACTCTGGCCCGCCCTTGCCAGCCGTCCTACTTCTACGCTAATGGCTTCCTAACCTGTCTTCTGGACTCAGCCACCATTCTCAATTTCTCTTTTCTGCATGAGGTGGAATCTATTGGCTACCGTATGCGCACCAAAAGCTGCTTAGGCTGTGAATGCGCAATAACAGGCTCTTGAGTGTTATACCTTCTTAGCCTTTATTTCTGTAGGGAGTAGAGATGTTTACTAGCATGCATACATGCAGACGACAGAGATGGGCTTGAAGTTCTTGGTCGCCTCCTCCTTAAAAATGCTGTAATTAGAGTTCTGTATTGAGTGGTGGCCTGGTGCTACCATCTGTGTGTGCTTCTAGGCTAGCTGTTTGTTCTGTACCTTATTTAATTATGCCAGCTTTTATTGCCGGGTGAGTTGTGGGGAAACCAACTGCTGTCAAATGTTAGCTACTGGCAATCAGCTGCTCTCTCTTGCCTCATTAAGTTTTGGTGTTGAACCCTATTAAGATATCCCCTACTTTGCAATCTGTTTATGAAGCTCGTTCCCATAAAAAAGCTGCATTTTGTGGCTTATAGTCGATCATTCCGAGTTTGCAGAACGGTTCGGCAAAGCTTCAGTAGTCACGTTCACACGCACGTTTGTTTGGCCTTCACATTCTGCTTCTCCTGTGACTAGAGCCGTGGAGAGACTCGCCGCCTTGGCTTTGGTAATTCCTATTTTCTCGTCATGAGGATGTTGCATTTACTTGTTTTGGTTTTTTAATGCAGTCCGTTCTTTCTGATTAGCTGATTGCTGCAATCGCAGCTGTAAAAAGTGCCTCCGTGTGCCCAGGCACTCCACTGTGCAGTAGAAGCCAGGAAGCAGCAGAAGCCTTCGAAGCAGCCGGGCACATTTCCACCACTCCTGCTCATGTGGGTTACGTGCTGCTGCCCTTGTATGCTGCAGCATCAGATCCTATCCTAGACAAGAATGGGAAGATGGGGTTGGGGTGTGCTGTTCAGCCGGTGGCTGTAGGCAGCATGAGCAAGCAGGAAAGCTTGGCTGGTCTCAATCATCTGTGAGTGGCACTTGTTGGGATGGCATTTGGCTCCCTTTTTGTTTATACTCCTTTTTGTTTATACTCCTTACCCGATGAGTGCATTTCACCCTCTCCCCAAATAGGTGGTTGCCACAGGAAGCTTGCTTGAAGCTGTTGCAAATGGCCACTCGTTATGGTGCTGTTGCCTCCTCTAGTTGGTACTGGCGGTGATCTTAGCTAAACAATATTTCCAGCAGTCATTCATACATAGCGCTCGTGCTGACGTCACTGTGAAGGCAAGTGTTATGCCTTTTTGTGTGACCAAGGCCTCGGTGACATCAGCTATCCCTCCCTATTATTGGTGCATTGCATTATCTTCTATCTTAGCATTGTTATGGTGGAAGCGAATTCTACCTCCCCCCAACTCACCAACAGAATTGAACCATTGGCTGTGGGTTCAGAATCGGTAGAGATAGCCACTTGACACCTACATGGTGTTAGTTGCCCCCCCCCCCATTTCTGCCATTTAGTGGTGTGGCTGTCGTAGTTTTTAAATGGGAAAACAGTGCCTAACTTAAGGGTGCTTTGCTCAATCTAACTCGTGATGGGTATGAGAAAAGTTAAATGAGCATCAGTCCTGATGCCGTATCACTAGGCAGAGCCTGGGAAATTGACTGCTTCAAGTTCAAGGTTAGTGCCTAGTACTGTTTGCATCTAACTGTCACTTCAAATGTAGGGTTAATTTAAATGCAGTTGACCGTGCAAAGTCTAGAGTGTGCATAGTTGCTCGAGCTGCAGACAAAGTCTGTGGTAGGGTGTCTGGACTGCTGGCTTGCTGCCTTTGTCAGTGGTCGGGTGCTCACCAGTCACCACCCATTAGCAGTCATGGCTGCCACCGAGGCCATTAGGATTTTGACAGCTGTCATTTGCTGTCATTGGTGATCTGCTTGGTTGTGTGTGCACATCACTAAGAAAGATGGAGAACAGGACCCCTTGCCATGCAGGTCCCTCGGTGCAGCCGAGGCTTGTGGCTTGTTAGGGTGCCTGCCTCATCCGGTTCTCCCACCTGCAAGCATCCCCATTAGGTCAGAAGTGTCCTGGAGGGGTGTTTTGGAACCTCCACCTGAAGGCATGATGTTTTCTGTAGCCAACATGCCCTCCAATCTTACTGTTATTGGCTGCTCCTGGTAACTCCATGATCTGGCCCCTCTTCAGCTTAATCCTGGCTGTGTGGTGCAGACCAGCATGTCGGTAACCAAACTCGAATGACCGGTGCCTTATAACTGAACATTCTTCATAGGCTACTCTGAACATGGCAAGGAAAAGACTTATGGTCCAAATGGGTTGATCTTGAAGCAAGGAATGTGCTTGGTCTTTTCCTCTTTTCCTTTGGTGAAAGAATTGCCTAGTATCGTGGTCAGCTTATGACTAGACAGTAACGTTTTTGAGCTTCCGTGGGCATGCCAGCTGTCGACACTGTATGGCTTCCCGGTTTTTTTTTTAAATCCAAATCGCAAGATGGGAGTACACAGCCTAGGGCATGGCTGTGTCAGCTTTAACGTTGCAATCTTTTTATCGACATTCTCTGGCTGTTTTTTATAAGGAAGTATTCTGGGCCTTTATTTCCATCAAGATAACCTTGGTGGTTTTTTATTTTCTTTCCATAGATATCACATTCTGCCCTTGTGCTTTGTACTTGTATAAACCCTCTACTCTAGATTTCGGTATGGTGTGTACGTGCACATATGTTTGCGTGTTAATTTGTTTAACAACAGCTTTCGTGCTGCTATGTTCTTAGCCATTAGCTGATCGTTAGATCGAATACTTATTGGTGTATCACTGGGTCCAGGTGTTCACAACATTATGCAGTGTCACACGTTGTACTAAAGAGCTATCGTGGATGTTGTGTCACTCCCACTTCGAGTTGTTCGGTGTGTCACTCCCACGGTAAAGTAGTTCAGTTGATTGAACAGCTTCATTTATATAGGGACAGAAGAGCTTCAGCGGCTATCAGTCCCACTTGCTGTGGGCAACGAATTAATTGCCTGTTGCAGGATTCGAACCTGCGACCTGGGTCAGGAAAGGCAAGCCCCTTATCACTGGGCTAAGTTGCTCTCTGTGCATTACTCTTTGGTTGCATACTTAATCCATCGAATACTGACTTATCCTTGTGTGACCATTTCGGCATTGAAAAGAAGAATTGTCATTGTTAAAGGTTTTCTCTTTTTGTGTTGCCCTTGCTTGCTGACTGGTTTGATCTGCCCCTGTCATGTGCACAGTTCTACCCACCTCTTTTTAGCAGTAGAAAAAGCTGCTGGATGCACAAGGGGTACATTGATTGGACGTGTAATGAGCAGGCATAAAGGAGTCACTGCTGGTCTGGCTATCACTGATTGCTACTCGACTGAAAGCCTGCAGGCAATTGCCAGCTAGATACCCTTAATTGCATACTTGTAAGTCTAGTATTGGCATGTGGGTTATCTGTCTAACTGGTCTGCAATCAATAGCCACTAAAAGGACCTCGGGAGGCCAGTTCAGGTCAATATTCTTCTGTGAAGAAGTGGTCTGCCTGACATAGGCATGGCCTTTTCAATTGATATGATGCTTTGTGGGTGCTTTCTTTGAAATATGGCATCCACCTGATCGAAGCTAAAATAAAGCTTAGCTGGTTTAACAGCATCATTAATTAGCATTAATTTAGCAGCAGAAATTTAGCAGCAGAAGAGCCTTAATAACTATCATCCACTGTTTGCAGCCACGAGAAAGAATCGCCCACTGAAGGACTTGAACCAACGACCTGGGTCGTGAAGAGCAATCACCGTACCTCCTAGGCTAAGACCCATGGGCATGATGTTTTATGTTGGATGGGCCTTAAGTGCCTGGGTCCCTGATACTTGAGCATTAGCACCACCTTTTCTTTTTGTTGTCTGGCTTTTTTAATAGCACTGCTTGGTGAGCAGCCATTTTGAAATTGACCACTTCCACTTGTCTAGAAGGGTCTGTGTCTCTCTAGTAGGCCTGTTGGCTGCTTTGTCACCGGACAGCTGTTCATGCAGATGTCCTGCTGAGTGCTCTGCCTCGTGCCTCCAGAAAGCACTACAGCATGGGTGATACGTGAAGTGAAATTATATACACAGAATAGCAAAAAGTCTGCCATGACTGTTTCTCCGTTAGGGTAAACAGAAGATTTCCTAGGATGCTTGGCATGCAAAAGTTGATTGCAGCATGCGAAAAAATTTAGTAGCAGCCCACAAGAAACCAACTGCTGTTGGTATGTGTGTTTATTATGCATTGCCCTACCACAAATCTTAATGACGTCCATAAATGCCCAGGTATAGAGACCTCGAGCTTCTGCATTGACTCCTCTGCTACAGCACATGGCACGGGGCCAGATTTGTATTGAAAAGGTCGGCAGTGGATGCAGGCTGAATGAACACTCCTTGTTTTCAGTTTTTCTTTAATGAGATGCATTAACAATGCAACAGGGAGATTGGATGAAAGCTTCAGAATAATGAGCTTATCGTCTGCTATAAACTTAAGAAATACCTTGAGATCGGTTTGGTAGCTCAGGTGGCAGCATCTAGTTGGCTTCACGTGACAAATGCTAGTGGTGGCTGGCTGATCAAGATGGTGGTGCTTGTCACTGCTACTCTTGGAGACCTTACACGGTCATTTAAAGAACCCATGGGAACAGACATTAGTGACAAAACGGTAGTTAGAAGGCTTGCTAATAGGGACATCTTTCGGTGTGTGGCAAACCCAATGCTGTGCTAACCAGTCGGTACAAAGCTGATTTGCAATAGGCTTATGACCATGAACACTGGACGGTGGAACAATGGAGTAATAATAATAATAATAAATTTGATAAGGCACCCTGAGAGAACTTAATCTGTTTCTAGGCGCTTTACGATTGCTGCAGAGGAAGCACGATTGAATGGTTAAAAAGTGGTAGCATGCTCAATAAACAGCAAGAATCGCATGGTTAGGGGTGGCATGCACAGGGTCAGCTTGCAAGTGTGGTTAGTGGCATCATGCAACAGTGTCAGCACGCATAAGCACATAATGGAAGAATCACAGAGACCCACTAAATGCTGTCATAAATAGGTGCGTGTTGGTTTCTTTTTAAGTGTTGACAAATCAGGAGATGTCGTGACGCAGGTCGGGAGTGAGTTCCAGGCTTTGGGAGCATACGAACTAAATGCATGGTCTCCAAAGAATTTGAGGTATACACGAGGTATGGGTAAACAGTTAGATTCCGAAAAGCGGGTGGTGTGATGCTTAGCCTGGTTGTGGGATTAGATCTATAATAATAATAATAATAATAATAATAATAATAATAGTAATAATAATACACTTGATAAAGTGCCCTCAGAGAACTCAATCTCTTTCTAGGCGCTTTACATTTGCTTCAAAGGGAAACCCAATTGAATGGCGAGTAATATTATGCTTGATTAACAACATGAATAACATGATTAGGGGTGATATGCACAGGGTCAGTATGCAAGTGCGGTTGGTGGCAGCATGCACAGTGTCAGCACGCATAAGCACATAACGGGCAAATCACGTGGACCCACTAAATGCTGTCCTAAATAGGTGTGTTTTATGGGGTTTTTTTCAATGTGGTCAAGTCAAGAGATGTTGTGACATAAGTCGGGTGTGAGTTCCAGGCTTTGGGAGCATACGAACTTAATGCATAGTCTCCAAAGGATTTGAGGTTTGTACGAGGTATTGGTAAACTATTGGCTTCCGAAAAGCGGGTGGTACGATGCTTGGCATGTTGGGGGAGTAGATCAGAGAGATAGGCTGGAGCCAAAGAATGAAGTGACCTAAAAGTGAGTGACATAAATCTGATAGGTAGACTGGAGCCAAAGAATGAAGTGACCCAAAAAAATGAGGGACAAAACCTTGAAGTCGATGCTTTGCTTGACTGGTGGCCAGTGCAGGTTGGTGAGAAGTGGTGTGATGTGGCAATTGCGAGGCTCACGACAGACAAGCCTAGCTGCTGAGTTTTGCACCAGCTGTAAGCACCTAATTGCACATGCCGGTAGACCAGCAAGCAGTGAGTTACAGAAGTCAAGAAAGGATGTCACAAATGCATGGACCAATTTAGATGTGGTATCCCTGTCTAAACAAGTGTTTAGATCGTAATAGAGAATGCATACCCCAGCCTACGATAGTGATGCACCTAGATGTTGTCTGCCGGTTCTAGGGGGGGGGGGCCCAGCCTACGACAGTGATGCACCTAGATGTTGTCTGCCGGTTCTAGGCGGGGGGGGGGGGGGGGGCCTCCTGACCTTAACTGACCAATCGAGGCTTAGCGATTCTGCTGCTGGAGCTAGCAACGGCGCTGGCCAATCAGAGTGTAGCATTCCTTGGCACAGACGTCAGGAAGCACCGTTAGCATTTACGTCTGCAGACCAGAGTTGTTGATTAAACAATGTTGAGTGCTCCAAGTCGTTTGCTGTTTAGCAATATGCGCGCCCACATGCTCACAACACAACCTCGAATTTTAGCAATGTTATGAAGCTGAAAGTAGGCAGACTTGACTGTGGAGCTGATGTGGTCGTCCAATGAAAGGTCACTTTGGAACATGAAGCCTAGATTTCGTGCAGATTCAGCCTGAAATATGCTGGCAGAACTGATTTTGAGCGTTAGCCTTTCCAATTTCTGAATCACACTTGGTTTGCCCATAACTAGTAAGTTGGTTTTATCATTCAATTTAAGAAAATTTGCCACCATTCATGTGCAGATGTCATCAATACATACAGCAAGGGAGTTGAGAGAACTCGGCGTTCTGGAGGGCTGGGAGGGATCAAAGCATAAAACGTTTTATGGACTGACGATTGCCAGTTCGCGCAGTTTGTCAATGTCATGTGAAGAGTAAGGAATAGCCTCCGGGAAGGTAAGCCAGGTCCTGAGGTCCAGAGTGCTTGCATTGGCCGTGAAATTCTACGAAAAATCAGTCATGGTTTGGGGTTGCTGTTCTGCAAAAGGGGTCGGAGAAGCTTCGTATTGAGGGTACGATGTACCAGCCTTTTTACCTTAGAGCGGTCCAAGAACTCGGACTGCCTTGTAGCAGCAAACCACTTGGGGTACATTTGGAAACAAGACACCGACCCCAACCTCACTACCAGGTCGGTAAAACGCTTCTCCGCTTAGTCTGGAGTGATATCGATGCAGTGGCCCAGCCAGTGTAGTGATTTGAACCCAGTTGAACATTTATCGGACTGTAGATGCAGATCGTCGACTAATGTGTCATGATCAGCCTACCTCAGCTGCTAACCTTTTCTCAAAAGTCCAGGCACTGTGTAGCAGTACAGCAGAGGAGACAACAATGAAGCTTGTGGTCTCTGAGCCAGAGCTAGTAAGAGAGGTTATAAGGAATCAAGGTGGGGGACATTTTTTTTAAACTCCTCAGAATTAGCTTGATACCCATTTGCTTGGTTGCCTTATTAAATAAACATTTTGAGCGTTATGCGGTGCTCTTATATACATACCATCTTGGAAAATCCAATCATTTATCCAACATTGTAGCTGCTATGGCTGAGGCTGTCGTACTGCTTTGATTTTTGGCGATGAGTTTCTATGTACTGTGTGTATACTACCACCCAAAAGTCTGGTCAATACTGCATCGACTATTTTTGGGAGATTTTCTCAAAACCGAAGGCGAAATGCCCCCAAACTTTCAAATAACAATGAGCAAGTACTTCTCAAACAAAAAGCAAAGCAAGCCCACAATTTATAATCTCCTTAATTGGTACCATGAGCATGTGGTTGTTTAGTTGCCACAATATAAATCTTTAATATAATAATAATGTAATATAACATATAATATAATAATATATATAATAAAACATTTATGCGGGACCTCAAGAAAACCAAAACAAGTAGTAGGCATATTATATATGCTGAAAAGGGAACATGCCAATCAGGAAAATGTCTTCAGATCTGGAGATGATGTGATGTCATAGAGGCAGTGAGTTCCAAGCTTTGAATCATAGCATGTGAAGGCATGGTGTCCAAATGATTTGAAGTTCATTATAAGCACAACAAAACGACCACAGTCAGAAGAGCAGGTGATATTGGGGGCCTAATTGGAAAGTGATTGAGATAGCTAGGCCAGAGCAAGAGACTGAAAGGTCGTAAAGATATTTGACAGAACCTTGAAGCTGCATTATTGTTTGATCTAGCGAGTGCAGATTCGAGAGAAGTGATGCAATGTGGCAGTTGTCATGTTCATGACAAACAAGCCTGGCTGCAGAGTTTTGCATATGTGATCTCATAAATGTATGCATAGTCTATGAAATGTGTAATCTTGAATGCTGGCTTGGTTCTGAAGTTAATATCGTTCACCGTTTACCTGAAGCAGTACTGCTAGCTTGACCTCTGTTGTTCATATTTAAGACATGGCAAACATTCAGATGGTTACAGATTCTAGCTATTTTAAAAATTGCAGTATTTTATAATTCTGCTAGCCGATTGAAAAATGCATTCTCATTGTCTGCCTTCGAGAGCATTCTGGCTTTTCTAATGCTTTTTTCGTGTTTTGAGTTGGTAGAGCTGTCTGTTAAATGTTAACTTGTTTTTTACTGCTGTATCCCGTGAACAATCATATCTGGAGGAACCATCAATCCTATTCTGGTGTCCTTCTAGCCAACTTAATGAACTGTGAACAAAGATTTGTTAGTGCCAACAAAACTCGCAGGTGGTGACAAAACAGTAGATGCTTGGCAGACAATGTGCATACATAAGAATGATTACCCCAATCGGCTGTGCTATGTGCTTGTTCAGCTGCTAGCCGTTTTAGCACTCTGCTTGCCTGCATTGCTGTGGGTGGTGGTCGATAGTGGTCCTTTGCGAAGCCGAAAGCTTGCATGCTCTGTGCAGCATGATAGTAGTACACCAACTGTTAGGCTGCTACTCCTGGGGTGATGCCTTCTCAATGACAGGCATGTCGGTACACCTGCCGTTGGCATTACCATCCCCTCCCGCTGAGTGCCTTCGTTGTGCTCTAATAAATAATAATAATAATAATCCTAGCTGCTTAAACAGCCTCTTTTTGTATAGCGACAGAACAGCCTTGATGGCTATCACCACCGCTTGCAATGGCGATAAAGGATCGCCCACTGCAGGAATCAAACCCACGACCTCAGGACCAAGGTCATAAAAGCAACTAGTGGTTGAATGGGAAACCATCAGGGTATTAATTTTGTTCAGTCCCTAGCTGAATTTGTATCTTACCTGTGGGTGTACAGATCATGTGGGGCTTAAGAGGCTACATGCATTTATGGGGTATGCCACCCTGGATCTACGAGCTCACAGGTTACCTCGAGGATGATTAAGACCATACTTTTTCCATAGTACCTGCTTACAGTTTTATGCCGACACACCTGCTGTATCAAATACGTCCTACTCACCACGGTCGCGTACCTTTTGCTTTTGCATGATGGTCTAAGCATGATGCTTCTACATGCTTTTGCATGCTCGTCTAAGCATAATACCTTCTTTTGAGTTACTCTTGGTTATTGCTTCTCTTGTAGCGAGTTGTAACGCACATTCATAGAGATTCGGTTCTCGTCTGTCATAAATGTCGAGAAAGTACTGACAAGATTAGTCACACAAGGAAATAATTGTTTGGGGTACCTTCCAAAAGATAAACATGTTAGAAATGGGGTCTGATGTTTTGACGACGTTTGCATAAAAGGAAAGCATTAAAAATGACTGCGAAAAACACCTAAACCAGAAGTATCTCGGAAACAACATAACTTAAAATACCAAATTTACTGATTTTTGCATCGTATTTGACTTGTGTACCAGTTTTTTTAACCTTGGTAAATCGAGATTCATGTTTGCAGCTTGTCGAGTACATTCTTATGACTTTTAAAATGCTTCATTTACACTGTAACTTTGTGTTTAATAGACTCCACAACTCAGCCAATATTTGATACATCAGCATGAAATTTTAAATGTGACTTTAGCTCTGCTTGTGCACTGCTGCAGTGGCTTGTTTCTAATTTTGGTTGGATACATTTTGCTATAATTGTTCGTGATTGCAGAATATACTGTTTAAGGACATTAGATGGTCCGTGCAGTAGAGACCCGAATTATGGAATTTACAAGGTACACGTCTACACTGTTAATAAAGCTATTTAAAAGTGACAAACGTGTATCTCAACAAGCTGCAACAGGTATCTTGATGTACCAAGTTTAAGCAGGTTTGGACATCAGTCGAATATGATGGAGAGATCATTAATTTTTCAATTTTAAGTTGTATTACTTTCGGTGTACTTCCGGGTTAGACATGTTTTGCAGTAATTTCTTAATGCATTACTTTTTGTGTGGAAATTGTTATTATTATCATTGGTAATGAATGGTTTAAAGTGTCTATGAGCTGGCCAGTCTTGTCTGGCTTGTTCCTACACTGGATCTGGCATGCTGTTCTTTTGTCATGGTGATTATGCCTGACCTGCAATTAATTGGTCGAAACACTGGCTATGCTTGTGCCTATCTATTGAGCCAGGCCACCCTCAGCACTGCTGCATGTGATTCCCTTTCCTGTAATTCTGCTGGGCTCGTTTGCTCACTTTCCTGGAGTTGCATGGACAAAAGCTGCTTCTCGTCTTCGTCGCTGAGTCATGCCTGCGCAGCAGCTCACTTACTGTGGACGCCTACACTCATTTCCGCCTCCACACTTCCTAGCATGCAAAGCAGGCGGCAGAGTTGTCTGACACGGCACGACCAGCTAGACAGACAGCAAGCAGCTCCGGTGCAGCATCTGCCAGCTGCACTCCTACACTGGAACGCAAGTTGGTAAGAGCACATGGCTGCTGTTGTGGCCGTCAGGCTCCGGCCACATAGGCTAGCCTTGCTGCAGCTTAAGAATATACTGCTAGTCGTTGCTTCGAGTGCTTGATGGCTCTGCCTGTTAGCCAGCTTTGTAGTATAGCCCAGATGGGAAACTATTGCTTAGATCTACAACAATCGCTTCGACATGCATCCATCGCATACAGGGCATCTAGTGCCTATATTGGCATCCAGTGCCTAGGCTGGCATCCATCACCTAGGCTGGCATCCATCAAATAAGCTGGCATCTATTGCCTAGGCATGTATCCATTGCCTAGGCTGGCATCCATCGCCTAGGCTGTCATCCATCGCCTAGGCTGTCATCCATCGCCTAGGCTGGCATCCATCGCCTAGGCTGGCATCCATCGCCTTGGCTGGCAACCATCGCCTAGGCTGGCATACACTCCTAGGCTGTCATCCATTGCTTAGGCCGAAAGCATTGGCCTCTGATGCTGGGCTTGAAGAGCTTGCATGACTGGCTATTCGAGCTTCCACATTCCATATGGGGCCAATAGAAAAGCAGTCTGCATGTGTGTGTGTGTGTGTGTGTGTGTGTGTGTGTGTGTGTGTGTGTGTGTGTGTGTGTGTGTGTGTGTGTGTGTGTGTGTGTGTGTGTGTGTGTGTGTGTGTGTGCACTTGTGTGGGTGTGTTTCACGAGCTTATGTAGTTGTAATGGCTATACTGCACCTGTGTTTAGCCCTGCGTCGGTCGGTTACCGGTGTCACTGTGACACGTCATACATGGATGCCACTAGGAATGGCCTGGCAGAGTTACTGCTACTTCTAGCCGTTGGCAGCTGTTCCACTACTTAGTGTGAGGAAGGGTGAGATGACTGGAGGCTGGGGGAGCTGGTGGTACAATAGGCCACTAGAGGAGCAAGGAATTAGTAGGCTGGTACGAGGGAAGTGACCTTTAGGTTAAAGAAAAGATCTTGAGTCGATCCTATGCTTGATAGACAGCCAGTGAAACTCTGACAGAATCGGTGTGATGTGGTGGCTAAGCCATTTACAACAAAGTAGAGTTAAGCTAGCAGTGGAAACCGCACCTATCCAGGCAACAGAAAAAAACTGTCTTGATACATTCACCAGTCTGAAGGCCTGACCAACAAAAAAGGAGTCATGCTCTGACAGTTCAAGTTGCCTCAGTCACTTGCTTTCTCGACCTTAGAGTGAAACTAAATATATTAGTGGCTGATCGAGGTTTTTGTTGTGCCTCTCGCGCAGTTAGCAGCGCACCATCAGATCTTGCTAGCAAGTCTAGTTGGGATCTAGAATTAACCATTTCTTAGAAATCGTTTTGCTTCGGGTTTACAGTGACCTGCTGAACACTGCTGATCAGGATGGGCCTCTACTAGATCTCTCAGCAGCATTTGACTCACTTGATTACCAGATTTTTGTGGAGCGCCTCTCGACACCGTGGTTTTCATTTCTACCCGAAGGCACTTGGCTGTGCAGCAAATGTAAAGCGCCTAGAAAGAGACTGAGTTCTCTTAGGGCACTTTATCAAGTGTATTAGTATTGTTATTATTATTATTATTATTCTTTAACCCTACCAAACCTTGCTCCTCATCACTTAATTCTCTTTCAGCCTTCATTGAAGGCATTTGCACTTTGATGGCCACTAACTCCCTAAAGCTTAACGACCAAAAGATAAGCCTAATAGTTATAGGAAAGCCGTGTCTCCCTCAAGCAGAAAGAATTAACCTCCAAATTGGTTTATATAGCATCAGTCCAGTGACATCTGCTCGTAATCAGGGCGCACTGTTCAAAACGAATTATCATTGGATGAACACATTGCCTGCACTGTCAGATCAAATCGGCCTACTTTTAGCTGAGGAACATGGCCAAAATTAGGACCTGCTTGGACAAGATTGTGACGGCCAAACTTATTGACGCGTTTGCAACTTTGCTTCTGCATTACTTCGGCTCTCTTTATATTGCACTCCTGCCCTGTGCCCTTAATCATCTGCAAGTAATGCAAAATAATGCAGCTCGGCAAGTCTGTCGTCAGCGGCTTAGCTGCTGAATCAGACCACATTCACTGGCTCCCTAGCAAGCGTAGAATCGACTTTAAGATGCTTGCAGTGGCCTAAAAATTGCTTCACATTCACCAGCCTACCTATTCGACCTCCTTGTTTCTCCTATGTCCTCTCACACCAACAGCTTCTCGGCTACCATTAGTCTCACTGTACCTTAAACGAAATGGAAATAATCAGTAATAATGAAATAATAAGCTGAATCAGTTCGAATCCACTTAAAGTATGTTAATTGCTTCTAGATTGTCTCACTGCCTACATGGACTTTGCTTAATTTAATATTACCCAAAAACAGTTCTGTTTCATTAGGCCCCTATAAATTGTCTTTTTATTCCCATGTGCTTTGCATGCCTTACCTGTGAATGATTCAGTGAATGTTAGTAACCAGTGGCCCTGAATGTCTTCGTGTGTGCTTTTGCATGCTTGTCTAAGCATTATACCTTTCATTTCATTAACTCTTGGTTAAAGCTGTTCCAGCTAAATGTTAAATGCCGGAATAGAGATGTGATTCTCATTTAAAGGCACTGTACATACGAAGTATTATCGTTATTATTTAAGTCCCTTCGCATCTGTATCACCTGCACAGTTCACAAACTATTTTCCAATTCGCTATTGCTTTCACTTCTTGGCCTATGTCCACGGGCTGCAAGTGTATACGTGGCCACAGTCTTGGTAAGTAGCAGTACAAAGAGAATGGGCTGCCACTTGTCGAGAACAGCAGTCTGTGAAGTATGGCAGCCGCCCGGCTCTGCCAGGCCATAGTCCCAAGCATGCAGGCCTGTGGCTCCTTGGATTGGCGTCGGTCACGTGACCACCCCTTCCGTGAGTGCTGCTCACCTTGTCAGTTTAGCTGAAGCAGGACTGCATGCTGGCACCTGTCCTCATTATGCCTCGGTTGCAAAAAATGCAAATATCAATTGTCCTTAGATGGGTACTGAGGGTGCATGGTTCATGGATCAGCTGGCCCAAGTCAGATCACCTAACTTTGTTAGGTTCTTTGGAGATGACCCACTCAACTAAGCACTGATTGGAAAAACTCAATTATTGTATTTTTATGCTCTGTTTTGGTGCCATTCCCCAATTATGCTAACGCTTTGCTGACTTCTTCCGGTAACCTTTGTTCAATAAGGGTCAATGTCGGTACAGATTCTTGACATTTACTGCTAAACTCGGGATTGGGCATAGCTCAAATTGGGCATACCTTAAATTGGGCAGCCGTCTGGCAGTTGGTTGCTGTGGGATCTGGTGCAATAGCAGTTCATTTGTCGGATTTGATTGCCCACTTTTGTTAGAGCAGCTTCTATGCCTCGCTCCGCAAGTGGCTCTTTGTGGCGTAAGTTGGAAGATTTTAGTCGAACGCTTAGTGCGTTCCATTGGCTGATGTCCTGACCTTACGTACATTTAGTGAATCTTCTACCGAGAGCTTGCGAAGAAGTCCTTAAGGTTTTCTGTAGGCAGAACTGGACCAGCCGCTCGTGCAGGCCCTTCTTGCAATTGCTCGATTCTGGATTATAGTAGGTGTATAAATGTGCTCTGTGCCTTCAGCGTCAGACATCTGTAATACGACCCCGAGATGGAGTGATATGTTTGAGTTGTATTGTGATGGTACTAGGGACCTTTACTGCTTTTTTAATGATGCTGTCAGATCAGCCATATTTAAACTGTTCCTTGTCTGTCTGTCTGTCTGTCTGTCCTGTTCTGCCTTTGTTTTGCACTTGATGTATTCTGATGCTGTGGAGGCTGCACTGTAGTGCTAGCAGCAAACAGCTTATGAACATCTGACCTGCCACCATTGGCAGCTTGTTGTCGGATGAAATCAAAACAATAGATTCGAAAGACTGCTTCGAAAGAACTGCAAACGGTTTGAAATTGAAGGAGGAACGGGCGACAATGGCGACTCTACCACCAGTTTTGATTAAATATAATTCATTTGTATAGCGCCCCAAGAGAACTTAATCTCTATTCAGGCGCTTCACATATGCCTCCGGGCTCGGGCCCACGACCTCAGCCAGACCTTGGTCGGGGGGGGGGGGCGAGCACCTTAACTGCTGGACCAAACCAGCTCGATCTAGGGGTATGAAAGGAGACAAATGTAGGGGTCACGTTGGTTATGGCCGAGCACGAAGTCTAATTTCAGCCAAGTCTCGGTCAAAGTGAACAGGTCTAGGGCATTGTCAGTAATCATGTCATATATTATTACAGGTTCATTGCACATTGAGCTATAATTCGAAAGGCAATTATGAAGATGGGCCACTGAGGTTGTAGCAGGCCTGATTACCATTAAGCTGTAGTGATTCACTGCAGCACTGTGTGGGAGATCTCCTAGGGCAGCTCGAGACAATGCTGGGAATAGCAAACAAGCCGGGCTTCTGGCCAATCAGGTTTCGACCTCGACTCCAGGTCGGCCTTGTTTTGTTAAGGGCCATCACGGACCCTAGCAACTACAACCACATCAATGAATCCCATTGATAATAGCCACTCACCTAACAGGCAGATTAATAGGCATACCTTAAGCCGAAGCATAATAAAAGCCCTAAAGCCGATATCTTTGCAGTGTGCATGGCTGTTGGCTTGTCGAGTGGGTAATTGGGCCAGGGGAGGGCATGCTGCAGCGAACTGTGGTCTGTGCATGGCATGCATACAAGTAAGCACCGGGAGCTGCAACAGAGGCAAGAGTGATAGCAGACAACAGCTGTGGGCTTAGCTTTGCTGTCGATAGCTTAGAAGCAAAAAAATGTAACATTGAAAGATTGCTTTATTTGGAACTGATCGACCTGAGCTTTCGGCGAATTGTGTGAGCAAACATTCGGGCTAGGCGATGGGTTTTGCATAGCAGCTTCACCAATGCACGTGGGGGTCAAGTTTTTGATACTCGGGGTATTATGGGGCAGACAGTCGGCTCAGCCAACGAAAGACCTCCCATCAATGTAAAGCTTTAGGCATGATTTAAAGGGTGTGTGACTTTTGCTGGCATGCTATGTACTCATGCTCTCACCCTCCTCACTCTGCTTACTCACCCAGTGCTGGCAGTGGGGGTAGGGTGGATCGGGGCAAAGCCTAAGAGTAGCCCTTCGGTCAGACTGGCTGGAGCTCCGACCACCATCGGTTTGGATTTATGTGCGGTGCTTCGTAGGCAAACCCTGCGATTACTGTGCCACTCTGTGACTACCTGCTGTCCACATGCTCCTTTGCTAATAGCTGGCTTTGCTGCACGACTCGCTTTTAAAAAGTTCTTACGTATTTAAACAGTTTCTACGTATTGTTGGTTTGCATTTAATCAATTTTAGGCAGAAGAGCACATCTACAGTAACCGTATGGCCGCGATTGCAGGAAGGAATATGTATACTTCGCACATGCCAGCTGCCGTCGCTGCCAGCCCCATCCCTCAACGGCAAAGGGTAAATCTAATGCCAATTGTACTTGCTATGTCGGTAGCAACAGCTCGGCCTCTGCCATTCTCCTTCCTCACTCGATGGCTGTGCACCCAAGCAAGCCCACTGGTAATATTGCGACCTACGATCTAGGAGCGCTTAGCTGTTGTAGTGAGGCCATGCCTGTCCCAATACGCCATGCCTGTCCCAATATGCATTTTTTACCTAAGCCTTGCAACTCTTTGGGACACTGTCTTGATACCGTCGACCGAAGGCGACTACACTCAAGGCGCGGTTGTACTGTCTTGCCTTCTGATTGCCGCTTGCTGGCTGGTGCATTCGTCGTCTTGTTACGTTCGACAGGTGCCCTGCCAATACCAAACATCGGCTGCCTACGACAAAGTGGACCAGCTCATGAACAACGGCAGTGCTACCGGGGCAGCTGCCACGCCTCGGCGAAGCAGTCTGTCGTCGGTGTCGTCGCACAGCATCGGTGGCAGTCTCACCAAGCCCGATCTATCGGCCATGAGCGTGGGCTACGAGCCTCTGCCTCCGCACGTGACCGTCGGCGCAGTGGCACCCCCGCTGCCTGACAATCCTTCGGCGTTCAGCAGGGATGGCGTGATGAGAGCTTCCGGTCATTCAAAGCACCCTACAGCCGCGGCGGCAGTACCGCCCCCTTCGTCTTACCATTATCCTCAACTGCTGCAGCATCAGTATCGCCAGCAGCCAGTGGCAGCAGCCGTCAGCGATCACGGCAGAGACTACGTCAACAGGGCCGAGATAGAGCACCACAGGCGAGGCAGCCTGGACGGTTCTGTGCCGCTTGCCGCGGCGCCACACCTCGCTCATCGAGGCTCGCTTCGCTTGGCTCCCTCGTCTGGCGCCGCGGCCGTGCAGCAGCCCCGTGGCCATCATCGGCACCCACTCGTGCAGAGCGCCTCGCTGTCGTTCGTCGAGCAGCAGCCGCAACAGCAGCAGCCGCAGCAGCATCTTGGTTTGGCTGCCCCACACGATCCATACTCTGCTCACGGCGGAGGCGCAGCAACATCGTCGTCGTTCGGTTCGCCGCACGTTGGTGGAGGCACAGCGACTTCGGCTTCGTCTGCCGTGAGAGCACGACCACGGCTGGGCGTGCGCGCGGCTGCCCAGCCGCGAACCAATCCCAAGTGCAAGCCATCTGTCACGCGACCGAATGTGCTGCAGCTATCCGGCACGTGTGACGATGAGCAGTCGGCCTCCAGCCCGGGCTCTGTGCAGTCGCCACTGTCGGTCGTGGGCAGCGGCGCCGCTGCCTTGGGCCTTGAGCACGCTTCCTGGGGCAGTAAGCCGACGAGCTGCGAGAGCGGCATTGCCGGTCATGCAAGCGGCTCGGCACTCGGCGGCCGGGACGCACCGCTGCTGCTGTGCGCCGGTGGCGACTCGCCGCCGTCACTGCAGACGTCGGGCTTCGGCTCTCACGGCAGCGACGTCGCCGAGCTTCGATGCAGCAGCGGGTACTACGAGGCTGGTGTCGGCACCAGCAACTTCAGCCTCCTGAGCGCGGTGATGGATGCCGACAGCAGCAGGACCCACCCTGTGGCAGCGACGGCGGCTGCTGCTGCCAGGAGAGCGCTGAATCAGGATAGCGACAGGGTCGTTTATCGCGAGGTCGTCATGGGTAAACTGTCGGGCAGTGAGAACGTATCGGCCGACTCGACGCCCAGCTCCGAGATCGACAGCGTCTTCTGGTCGTCGGTCAGTAGCCTGGGCCCCGCCAGGGAGCAGCTCGGTGGTGTCGGCAACAGCGTCGGAGGACTCGGCAGCACCTGGGAGAACTCGGTGCATGGGGCCAGCGGCAGAGCACTGCCACAGGCTAGCGCGCCCGGCGGAGGTGACCCGGCGCAGCTGGCACTACTCGGCAGCGATCGCGAGAGGCAGCTGCGAAGCAGCGGTGCCACGACCGTGCAAGGCTTGCCCGCTGGCAGCAGCCCTCGAGGTGCTGCAGCCGCCGCAACCGAGCCTGTGTACATGAACTCATCATCACTCGTAGCGATCGCTCGCCGAGAGCCGGGCGAGCGAATAGGACTCGTTCAGCCGCTGGCGCCCGTCACCCAGGCCTCAAGCGAGGCCAAGCTGAGCCACTTGAACAAAGACGTCAAGGACCCTCATCTAGCCGTCGCTCTCGTCACTATGCCGTCCACGGAGCCTGTCGCCAGGAAGCGCAGCAACGAGGCAGCCATTATTGGTGGTGGCTGTGCGATCGTCGATTCTGGCATGTCCACTCTCACGACGGCTGCTGTCGAGACCGAGCTTGCAGGTCGGGTGTGCACGTCATCGTCGTCGCTGTCTGCCTCTGTTTTGCCCTTGCCTGCTGCCTTGCCTGACGTCATCACAGCGCCTGACCCTGCAAGCAGTTTCGCACGTGACCACCTTACGCCGTCGGTACGAGACCCCTCGCTGCCCTCTGAACTGCCTGCCGACCCGGAGCCCGGCAGCAATGGCGGCAGTGCCACAGCCGAGCCACTCGTGATTGATGCGTGCGTCGAGCTCAGCTCTCCGCTTTTGGCCGTGATGCATCAAAAGTTTGGCAGCAGTGGCGGCAGCATCCCGAGCATGGCAGATCTGACGTTCTATGAGCAGCGAAGCCGGTCCACATCGTTTGCTTCACAGGCTTCGGCAAGCAGTGTGTCGCTGTCGGCCTGCAGCACTAGCGCCGCGTCGGCTGAGGGAGTTGTCGAGCACGACGCGCCAGCTCGACCTCTCTTCCACTTGCCCGCCGAGCTGCCTCCGGCACCTGTAGCCGCTGTGGCGGCCGTGCTTCGGCGAAGGCATGCCGAGTCAGCTGCTGTATCGGCTTCTGCCCGCCACGCGGCACATGGCGCCGAGTTGGCTGCCGCAGTCGCTGCTGCTGCCTACCACGAGCCCAAGGCAGGTTCGGCGGCACCCGAGCCGGATGGTATTAAGGCCGGCATCCCTGCCGGACGCAATAGCGTCTCGGATGGGTCCGAGTCGGATTATGTCTGTCTTCCGCCTACCTTAACCATCGGGAGCACGCAGAGTGAGCGCACTGTTTTTGAGAATGGTATCCGCTCCGCGAAGCCATCCGTGCTCACTGCTGTTGCCGCACGAGAGACCGGGAGTGGCAGCATGCGTGTGGCAGCTTGTGCAGTTGCTGCTGCTTCGTCAGACCTAGGTCAGTGGTGCACCCGTCATCGTGGTGCTGCATGAATGCATGCTGCTCGATCCTTCCACATGCTGCTCGCTCCACCGTGCCGGCGCTCACATTTGCCGCCTTGGCACTTTTTAGGTGACACACGTGCTGGTATCAACTCAAGCACATCGGCCAGCCCTCCACTGCCGCAGCTCCTGCCGGATGTCAGTGCTGCTGGCTGCGAGTCGTCAGCACGTCCGTCGCAGGCCTCTGTGCTGCTGCGAAGCAATGCCACGGTCGGTGGCTCAAGGCCGGACCAGTCCATTCAGCGAAGCTACACCGAGGTGAAGGCCGGCGCTGCCGGCAACTCGTCGGGCAGGCCACTGTCGATGCACTTACTAGCGCTCGACAGCAATCCTTCGTCGCCCACCCTGCCCAGGACTGGCCTTCATCGACAGGTACTACGGCCAGCTCGCTTGGACGACTAGCACTTGTATGCTCTGGTTCTCTGGTTTGGCCCAGGGGCAAGGTGCTTGCTAGTAGCTACCGGGCCATGGTTATGAGGCCTTCTGCAGGTGTGAAGCACCTGGTTTTAGTAAGTTTTCTTAGGGTGCTATACCAATGGCATATACACTCACCCACAAAAGAATGTACGAGGTCCATTAGACACCATCTACTTAGTAACTATTCTCTCTCGGAGGTCCCCCATCAGGGTGGGCCGGCTTTTTAATAAATGGACCCAGTGTTGATGGCCGTGTCTACGATAACTGTTAGAAACAAAAATACCTCGGCAGCCTGGAACGATGTATTCGATGGACCGATGAAAGTTAATTCACGGTCCGGGTAGATGGCAAGCAGAGGACCTTTGTCAGTCAAAGAAAAGGCGACCAATACCACTGGATTGCTGGCAACCTATGCTTAAGTATGGAGGTGGAAGTGTGCTTGTTTGGTATCGTTTTTCGGCTTCCGGCCTAGGAGCTCGACACCGAATCAATGGGATTATGGACAGAAATGTATTCATGGACATCGTAAAAATTGTTGGCATGCCCTGTGCCAGAGCTGTTATGGGGGAAGACTACGCTTGGCTAATAGATAATGACCCCTAACATACTGAAAGTGCAATGAAGCAATTCTTCACCGATTCAGGTGTCCGAGTCCTTAGTTGGCCAAGCCAATCTTCCAATATCAACCCTATTGAGCATCTATGGGACATTTTGGAGCTCTCACTTAAAGCTGAGAACAGCATCTTGTCTTCTCCCGAGCAGCTTTTTGGTCGGCTTAAGCATCTGTGGGATTACATTACTCGGGATGTTTGCCGAAAGCTGCCTTTAGTCAGTGCCCTGGTGAATACATGAAGTCATAAAGAACAGGGAGCTGCCTTGAGTCAATGCCCTGGCGAATACATGGTCATAAAGAACAGGGGTGGTTCGACCTCCTATTGATGTGAGTACCTATTAGTGCAAGTATAACCTTAGTTCTGATAATAGAAAATATTAAAACGCCTTGTGCACATGTTTTCAGTGTTGTTCGACAAAGAGCGAGTCAATCAACTGATGGGACAGCTGCTTCGATGTATTACCTATTGATCCTCGTAAATACTTTTGCGTTTGAGTGTGTGTGTGTGTGTGTGTACGTGTGTGTGTACGTGTGTGTGTGTGTGTGTGTGTGTGTGTGTGTGTGTGTGTGTGTGTGTGTGTGTGTGTGTGTGTGTGTGTGTGTGTGTGTGTGTGTGTGCGTGCGTGCGTGCGTGACACACACGCACTCATATGTATAGATATATAAAGCCCAAACCGATGGCCCAAAGATCCACTCACCGTTGGAATCAAGATATGACCTCTCATATTTCAGCGTTCTATAGGATGCTAGCTACTCTGTCTCTCTGGCCACGGCCGTGGCTCTCTCTGTCTATCTGTCTCTGTCTCTTTTCTCTGAACTTGATGTGCTGTTTAATCTGTCGGTAGTATATTTTTTGTCGTCAGCACTGTTACTTCAGATAGCTTAGACGGCTTGTTCATGCATTCACATTTGCCTTGATTAGTATGCTGAATGCAGCTGTACAGAAAGACACATTTTGGTAGAGGTGCGCCTTGAATTGGCCTGAGCTGCGGATGCTCCTGATTTGCTTCTTAGAATCCCACCCGCACATTCTAACATGATTAATACATTATCGTTGTGCAAGTATATCCCTTCGCACTTGATAACTGACTACTGCCGGCATGTCCATGTTTAGCTCAGTTGGTCAACTCCTCTCTCTCTCTCTCTCTCTCTCTCTCTCTCTCTCTCTCTCTCTCTCTCTCTCTCTCTCTCTCTCTCTCTCTCTCTCTCTCTCTTCCTCTCTGTGTCGCTCTGTCTCCGTGTCTCTCTGCATTAATCTCTTTCCAGCTTTGGCATGTGTGCACACACAGGCACACTCTCTCACCCTATTGCCTTACGCACTTTCTTACACCTTCTTTCTTTCACTTTCACTTGGTGGATTTGCCGACTGTGACACTGGGGTCGATTCCATGTTCTAACCTAGTGATGTTGTTGGCACGTTAGGCACTGCATAAAGAAGCGCCGAACCTTTTATTTTTTTATTTCATTTGTTATGTTTCCTAAGAAATCTCCGTAGCCCAATGCACGAAAGAATCACCTTGAGCTTCATCTGGCTAAGGCTGCTGCAGGCTGTTTACCCACTACTGACCCGGTGTTTTTAAGCACTTGGCAATCTTGCTGATTCTTATTTTCTATCGGTCTTCTTCAGCCCACCTTTACGGTTCCCCAGAGTTCAAGCAAGTCGACCTCTCTGTCTCGCCAAACAGAAAGGAGAACACAATCGGAAGTGGAGTTTTATACCGAGAACTACCTCAACAAACACAAAAAAGGACTATTTGGCAAGACCCTGCCACCGGAAGCAATGCTTTCCTGGACAAAGGTGCAAAGTCCTGCGTTTGTTTCCGTGATTGGCACCAGTGCCTGTGCTGCTAGCATTAGACCTCATACGTGAACTGCTCTTGGCTAGCCAGCAAGTTTGTGTCATCCGATCTTTTAACATTATCCGAATGTGTTATTACAGGAAAGCATAACAAAGCCTATGCTTCGCACGGACGATAAGAACGTCAAGAAAGAGGCGCTCGAGGTGTTTCGGCTAATTCAGTGCTATATGGGAGATCGGAAGACCAAGATGGCTATTGCAGCAACAGCACTGGATGTAGTTGCTCGCGGCTGGCAAGCACCTTTCATTCGAGATGAGATCTATATACAACTTTGTAGACAGACTACTGATAATCCTAAGGAGTAAGTGGATATTTTTTTCTCTTTTGTTTCTTTGCTGCTTACTAACTTTTGTTAGTCTACTGAAGCAAACATTTTTTGCCATCCTCAGCGAGACTTCTTTCACAATAATAGCCTCAAACAAATGGCACTACTCATAGCCTTGCAGCTGGTAGATAGCTGACTGCTTTTTATCCGGAGAATGGATTGTTCAGAGATTTTTATGTGAATCGTGCCGATTATCATGATATTTTCTTGCAACACTCGATATGATAACTGTTGCATGGGTATAGAGTTCCATTAGAGGGCTTTGCCTGCAGACTTAAACTTAGGGTGCTGGTCATCGTGTCCTACCTCTTGTGGGAAGCAAGTACTTGCCACTAGCCTGCCGTGGGTGCGTCCTAGCAAGTTCTATCCCTGTGAGGCCTGCGACTCCAGACTTACTGTTGCTGCAGAGCAATGTACTTGCTTTTACCTTTTGGAAGAGATCATGCTCACGGATCACGAACACGTGCCACTTTCAGGGAGAGCATGCTGCTTGGATGGGAGCTGATAGCTATATCGCTGTCCTTTTTTCCGCCGTCTGCACAATTTTGCCCGTTGCTCGAGCACCACATCTATCGTCACATCAACGAAGAGAACAGTGAAGGTGCTCAAGTCACTCGCCTCTTGCAGCAGGTCAGTGTCATGTCTGCCAGCTACTGTTTACAAAGATGCAACTCACGTGGCCTGTCCTGGCAGCAGCTGTGCGCAGCAGCTAGCTGCTGTCATCGAGCACGCAGCGACAAGTCCGAACGTTAGCTGCCCTGGCTGATGTGCCAGCATTACTTGCTATGGGGCAGCTTGAAAGGCTCAGAAGACTGTGCATGAGTGGTCAAGGCTGTTTCTGGGAAGTGGGTTGTGGCCGGCTCTGCAGTTTCATGTTTGCGCTTGTTCTCGGTCTGTGTATTAATCGACATCGTCATTTTCATCTGCAGCACCCATTATCTTCATCTTTGTCGGCTGCCTCTTCATTTTGCATGCTCTTCTTGTCGAGCTATCTGTAAGCCGATCTCGTGGAGACTTCTTGCAAGCCACGTGCTTGTCGATAGGCAGCTATTTATTTCTGCCCATCTGTATTTATATTCTTCTTCGTTTGTTTCCTTCCCCCTCCAAGGTTAGACCATCTACTCACACATGTGGAAAGGCCAGGCAGTGTCAGTCTTTGCTGTTTGCTGCAGGTAGAGGTAGGCGCCTTAAACATTGTGCCCACAATCTTCCTGCTTCTAAAGTCGAACTCGGAATTGCGTAATGCCTCGTGTGTTTGCAACTGTGCTTGCCTGATTTCTTTTATCATTGCATCACCCCCTAGTTTGATTACATTCAAAACCAAGCTAAAAACCTACACATTGCTCATATCCGTGTGAATCGTCCTTGGCATTCTATCCGTGCTGAAATAGCGTATGTTGTCGCTAACCAGTTGACATGCTTCCTTTCCAGCATTCATAGAATACCTAGAAAGAGATTTGGTTCTGTTGGAGTTATATTTACATATTAATTTTTATTATTAAATTATTATGTGTTCGTATTATTATTGTTAATATTATTATTATTATGTCCTACGCTGGCTCTATGTAATCTTTCTGCCTTGTTGCTGCAGTCTTGTGTGTGCGACTCGGAGGTGCAGAGCTGTGCTTCACTGAGTGTTGTCCTGCATCAGGCCTACTCTTGCTTGCGTTCGTAGGTGGTGCCACTTGTGGTGCCGGTCAGCCACTACGCCCAGGTGTGCAAACGACGGCTGAGTCGCATAAGCGCCGCTGGTGCCAGGAAGGGTCTGCGGAAGCCAACTACCGAGGAAGTAGAGCAAGCCAAGGTGGGGCTGGCTAGCAAGCCTTTGCACGAGCTGCTGCCACTGCATGTGCTGACTCTTTACTGTGGCAGACTCGCCTCGGTGGCGGTTGCAGACTGTGCATGGCTTGCTTGGGCACAGCGATGAGCCTACCTGCCATTACCGGCATCGTGTTGCGTTCTTAGCGTTCAATCATTAACCCATCCATGTTCGGCGAAACACTGGAAGAGATAATGACCATCCAGCGTGAGCGCTACCCGGACCGCAAGCTTCCATGGATACAGACAACGCTCTCCGAAGAGGTGCTGCGCCTCAACGGTGCGCAAACAGAAGGCATCTTTAGGTGACCGCTCATCGGTGAAGCACGGCAATGCGGCTCAACCTGCCCGCTCCATCACTTCCTCTTGCCGCTGCTGGCTGCATGCAGCAAGGCTCGTCGTTTTGCACAGTCGCATTCGAGCCGATCGCTAGGGGTGCTTCTAGTAGGCGAGTGCTGCTGTCGGCGCTGGCTGCACTCGGCCCGACGAGTCCTGCCATGTATTGACCGTCGGCCGCTCTTGGGGCTTGTCCTTCTTTTGCAGGGTTCCGGCCGACATCGACGAGGTGAACGCACTGAAGCTGCGGGTCGATCAGTGGCAGGCGCCAGCCGAGTCGTCCACCGACCCTCACCTGCCGGCGTCTCTGCTCAAGCTCTGGTACCGCGAGCTGTACGAGCCCATCATACCGAATAGCATGTACGAGAGCTGCATGCAGCACTACTCCGACTCGCAGCAAGCCATTAACATAGTCAATGCACTACCGGAGATCAACCGGCTGGTCCTGTCCTACCTCATACGCTTCCTGCAGGTACTGCTGCTGATGCGATCGCCTGGCATTTGCTGGAGGAAGCTGGCACCTCGAGCGCATCGGGCAGGCGGTGCTGCCACTCGAGCTTGCATACCGAATTTCTTACGGCAGACAGAGTGCTTGAAAAGTAGCTTTGCTGCCGAGCTGCACAGCCTGGCTACTCCTTCTTGCCCGGGGCTCGTTTGCTGTCTGCCACTTTTGTTTGCTGCCGTGAGAGTCTGCTTGCGTGTGCAGATCAATTAGGCTGAGAGCACCTGGAGTGAGTAGAGGTACCGATGTCCACTGACATTGCAGTGCAGTGATTGACGGTCACTGGCTGTCCAGCAGACTGCCCTCCATCTTTTTGACAGTCCTAGTCGTGTTGCTGGTGGGCTCATGGGTAGGACTGTGAGGTCGTCCGGTCACCATGAGACCTTAAGCACTCACATCGTATTAATCCGAGACAGGACGTCGGTGTTGTGTGCCCACTGAGGTCATGCTAGACCCACGAATGCTAGGTCCTAGAGCCCAATCGTGTATATTGGTTGGTGTGCACAAGCTGGGGGGGAGGGCAGGAAGCAACCGTATTAACCGAGTGGCTTACCAATAAAGTTACAGGAAAGTGATTGCTTTCAAGCAGCTAGGCAGAACGAACAATGAGTATCAACAAGATTTCTGCCTTATTATTATATTTTTACAAGATTTCAGGGGCCATTGTTTGCTATAGAACGCTATCGAGAAGAGGTGTCGGCGGTGTTTGCGGACAAAATGCACTAACCGGTATTATCAAGCACACACTTTACACTGCTTTAGCTGTCGATGATAACATCTGGAAATTTAACATAAACCTTGGCGACACAAGACCTATGTACTTCCATCAATAGCAAGTGCATAGTACCTAATCTGAGCTAAATCCCCTAAGGAACTTAAATATTTTGGGTCAGCTAAAGGTAGCTCCTCCAAGGCTGGGCCCGCTTGGAGCTGCCGGTTCCAATGGCTGTATCTGTATGCCATCTGTTTTTAAATGTGAGAGCAGGGTGTGGGAGCTTGCCGTGCCAATGATGCTGTCTAGCTCCTCGATATGGTCTCCGGCGAATTGCTGCTATCGCCTGGTTTCAGTTGTGCTTGCGGTATTGCTGTCCAGCAGCGAAAAGGCGAACAGGAACACCTTACCGTTTTTTAAGCCTGTGGGCTTTTTGTGTACATGCGATTCCGCCCCCTCTCATGCAGTAGCACATCAGAGGGAAGAGGGTGCTTTAAGTAATTTTATAATATCTTAATGCAAGTAATGCAATACGCATTGGTCCCCTTAGTTGTAGGAGAGGTAATTAGTTCGGTATGTCTCATTTGACAGTCAAATAGTGACGAGTCTTGTGGTTTAGGCGGCCAACGCCAGTACGCCAGACTGACAGGACTCGTGCTTCACTGGTTCGTCAGCAGCCTAGAGCTGGGAAGCTACGTGTTGTGCTGCCCGACGGAGCAGGTTTTTTCCTATTGAATAACTAGACCCTCTAGAACCTGTCAAAATGTGGCAGTTGATTTGGCAAAGGCATGCAGCGTAGCGCCATTACCCCTGAAGATTCATCAACAGGGCTTGCTGTGACTTCCATCCTTAGCTCTAGGCGTTGAGATTCGTTGTCTCGTTAGCTTCTTGTGGGGCATTGTTTTGTAGAGGCAAAAATAGTCGCTATGCTGCTAAGTCGTTATGCAAGCAGTTGCTTTGCGAGTGCTCAGCAGAAGTGTATTGGATGATGTTTTTCTGAGGATTTTCCAAAAAAAAACATGTTAGGTATTGTCGTGGGCTCGAGCCCCAAGGCATATGTGAAGCACCTGAATAGAGATTAAGTTCTCTTGGGGCGCTATATAAATGAATTATAGATATTGTATATAATTATGTAAGCAGGCGTATACTGAGACACTGCTTAAGGGCCTATTTGTAGTGCTATGCTTTTAATTGTATGTAATATTCATTTTCTCTAAATACAACTAATTATAATTATCTTTTTTTAACCAGCATTTCTTAAAATTATTTTTTGCATCCATGTGTCGGTGCATTTTTTCCGTGCGCTTATGTCAGGTTACCCCGAAGATGGTGTGCTATGCCCCATCCTCTGCTTATTCACAGCTGATAGACTCGGCTGAAGCTGCTTCATATGACATTGACCAGAGTGATGGGGCTTGAGTTGGGCTGTGTTCAAGAATCAATGAGTTCAGCAAGTACTAGCCATTCGATCATGCTTCCTTTGCAGCAAATGTAGAGGGCCAAGAAAGAGATTAGGTTCTCTGATTGCACTATGCAATTGTGTTATTCTTCTTGTTATTATTATTAATCTCATTAATGAGGTGGCTGAAATTGTCAGGGCCGTGGTTTGTTTGATCTAACCTGTCGACAACCCACCACTAACCTATTACAGGTCCATATACTAGTTTTAGACAGTGCCGCTTGTTGTTTCTCATCACTGTACTTGTTGGCATTGTTGCTCTGTTGAAGGTCTTTGCTGCACCAGACAATGTGGCTGTCACGAAGATGGATGTTAACAACTTGGCTATGGTCATGGCACCAAATTGTCTGCGATGCGAGTCGGACGATCCACGCATTATCTTCGAGAACACACGCAAGGAAATGGGTTTTATTCGCACACTAATAAGGCACATGGACACGGCCTATATGCAGGGTGTCATCTGAATGTGTTGACTTCGCGTGCCCACTCCGAAAGCTTGAATTGCTGAAATGCCGCTTCCATTTTGATTTTTCGAAGAAGATACTGGATACTGCTGATTTAACTTCTTCAGTTTGTCTGCCATGCAGCATAATCTCAACTGAGCCACATTGGTGTCCTTCGCAAGAAGATTAGGTACACTTCGTGTACACATGAAGTGTCAAAATATGTTTTCTTTCGATACTGCAGTGTTGTCCATGCGGCAAATGTTGCTGCTTTATTTAATCCATATTGGAACTGTCAGGTGCCATTGTCGCCAGCTCGACTTCGTGGTGTACACATTCATCGGATCGCTGGTACTCATCTACTTGCTGTTATATTATTGCACATGTGTCACACTTATTGTCTTGCTGAGTACATGTAGCATAAGCTTTTATGCGCTTTGTGGACAGGCAAGCGAGGTGAACTAAAGCGAACCGTTTGCAGTGCTCAGCCTCTTCGTGAACCCATGTGATCCTTTTCATTTTGGCTGTGTTATGCTCTTTTGACCCAAGTAATACAGCAGCTATGCTTTGTGGCTATGCCGAACAAGCGAGTGCTGATAAATGGTTTATGCATCTAACTATAAAGATGCATTTTTGTAATTTATTTATTTGCATCAAGGCGCTGCTTGCAATAGTTGTGTTGTATGTGCATTAATCAATTACCTGGAGTCTAGGTCTGAGTAATAAAATTACTTGTACTGTCGATCTTGCATATGAGCACTTATTAATCGTACCTCAGATACTTTCTTCTACCACCATCTCAATTTCAACAGGAAGAGAGGTGGGATTTGCTTGAGAGTGCCTTGCTATCGACGTCTTACAAAATAGGAAGACTGTCGTCTTGATAAGTATTAGCCGATGGCAGAAATTGCTTGTACGTCAGATGAAATTTGAAATACCAAAAATCGCAGTTAATGGCAATATAGGTACGTTTTTAGACCCCTGTTGACGATAAGATTATGCTCTTGCCAATCTTTTAGCCTGTGTAATCCCATCTGGTGCATGCAGTGTACAGCTTTTTTGAGTTGCAATCAGAGAAGAGCCGGGAAACACGTCATAGCTTTCTAGTGGCCCCACGTCATGCTTGCTGCTTCTGGCTTTTCAGACCTCACTTTTGCATGTTGTTGATCACCCAGACAATCATGATTGCATGTTTCCAAGATTACCTTTGGCTGGCTATCTTTACAGTGGGGTTTTAATCTGAAATTACTATCGGCAGTGCTGTTAATAGAGGCTGACTAATAGGAAATCTGACAAGAGTGCAACCCTCTGTGATTAGAGTTGCTTAAAAATCTTAAAGAATAGGCAGCCAGATTTGTATAATGTTGGAACGAATAGTGGCCCGAGAAACAACTATGCCAGCTGCCGGGAGTGGGCAAAGGCGCTAATGATGACTCGCCTCTCAGCTGTATTTCCAGGTCTAAATGTCACAGGTCATCTGGTAAGCCTTTGAAGTATGTGGTACCCGAAGGATCTGTTCTAAGTTGCCTTTTTTTAAGAATGTAGACTCCCGCTTGCCGATACAATCGCCGAGCATGAAAGTTGATGACGATCAAACCAACTTAACAGCCATGGGAAAACGCAGGGTTATTAAGAAATGAGAGAGCTTAACCCACCGTTGGCCGTTCCAGAGTATCTCTTGTGACCTCTTCGTGGTATCTGGCTGACTGGTTCCAAGCGACCTTTCACTTGGCGACCACATCAGGTCTGTAGTCAAGGCTGCACACTTTCACCTCCGTAAGATAGTAAACAATTCGGGCTTGCTCAAATAAGGATATTGTAGCCAAATTAGTTCCACCGAGACTTCTGTAACTCATTAATTGCTAATCTTCTGCCTGCACAATAAGGTGCTTGGGGTTGATGTAAAACTGCAGATGTCTTGCGTGAAGGTTGCAATCGCCATATTACACTACTTCTCGCCCGATCAAGCAGTGTATCGTTTTCAAGGCTCTGTCATTTACTTGTTGGTATTTCATTCTCTCGCTCCGCTAAACCAACAAAAGTACTTCATAACATCATAAATGTGTCCTTTGCCTCGGTATTTATCAGAGAATATTTTCAGGCCACTTATTAAGAAGCCCACACTTAGAAAAAAGTTGATATATGGAGTGCCCCATTAATCTGTTTCAGGTCCACTACTTTTCAGTTTAAACTCTCGCTCTTGTGATTTAATACTGAGCACAATCCAGGCTTTCATTTTAATGCAGACGATAGGCAACTGTATTTGTGCTTGGGTCCTTTATTGCATTCCAGTATCTCACTTTCTCAGCTCCACAAAAGCATATATTGATGACATTTGCAATTGGATGGAAGCAAACTTTATTAAATTGAATGATAGCAAAATCAACTTACCGATTATGGGCAGACAGGTACTTGAAAACTAAAAAGCCTAACTCCAAATTGGCTCAATCTGCACATGTCGTGTAAACTGTTCAGAATTAAGGTATCCACAGCCAAAGTTTCGTTCCTAGACGAACACGTCAGCTCCCCATTCTAGTTTGCCTACTTTAGCCCGCGTAACATTATTCCCAAAGCTTAGAACTCACTGCTGACTGACACCAAGTCACCCCCTAGTTTTACAGCATTCAAAAAAAGCTGAAAACGTACCTATTTCTCACAGCCCTCATGAAGTCTGAGTAGTGACCTTGAGTGTCTGGTGTGCTTTTGAAAGCTATTATCAGCATTTTACTTGGGTGCTTTTGCTTGCTTGATTTAAACCTTGCTTATTCTTAGCCATTGGTTGTTGATTTTTGCAACGAATTGTAAAGCCCTTGAACTGAGGTTCACTTCTCTGAGGGTGCTATTAAAACGACATTAATTTGTATTGCTAACAATGACTCCAGTTGCCTCTATTACTCTTGTGACTCGGGTGGGTTGGTTTCGCCTGCAACGAACTTAAAATCTCTTGGAGATTGTGCTTCAGCTTGTATGGTCTAAAAGCCTGTCACTTGCTGCCAATTCATTCTTGCTGACAAGTAGCCATTATTCCCCACATTATTGCTTACGTGAGCAGGACATGTAAATTCAAATACTACTGATTTTTCTGAACAATATAGCTAGTGTTAAAAAGCGAAATTGAATAAACAATTTTTTTTCTATAAAATGCATTTCTATACGTGATCACAATAGTAAATCATGCAGAAATTAAACTCAAGCAGATTGCCATAACGAATGTAAAACGGTCCGTTATTTGATGTCTACTTATGTTGATCACCAGACGAAGTCGTTAGGCATGATATTGATAAGTTATTCTATTCATTAGTATATCGTGATTATTAATACCCACGTTTGTAACAATAGCCAATATTATGAATAATAATCTTAAGCACTAGCCGTAGCCCGCTGTCTCCAGATTAATGTATTATCATCTGAAAGATTGGTTCATTGACGTTATTCTCTAGAATGGCTCGTTTTGCACCCATACGGTGACGTCTACCTATGTTCTAGGCGTACTATACCAAAATAACTTGTTATTAGATGAGAAAATTTACTCCACTGTCAATAATCATCTGAATAAGTGAACCGGTAAATAAACCAATCTTTCGGGTGATAGTTCAATAATCTGGACAGGCGGACTACGGCAAGCGCTTAAAATTAATATTTATATTACTGGATAGTGTTACAAACGCGGGTATTCATTATTTTAATATAATTGCAATAAGTCCCTAGTAATAATTGACCTTATTTCTGAAAAAGGTCTCGACCTGCTTGCCTTGACTGAAACTTGGCTAAAATCAGTAAATTGCACCACAATTAAAGATACTACCCCGACTAGTTTCTCAATTTTTCTCACCCTTAGATCGATCAAAACTGGAGGGGAATTTATTATCATGCACTCGCAATTCGACTTGAAACCAATTGTAGTACCCTCGAAGCAGTCTTTCGCATCTATTGACTTGAATTCATCCGACAACAAGCTACCAATGATAGCAGTAGTCTATCGCCCACCAGGTACCAAGCCCTCCCTTATCTCAAGATTTATCCGATCTAATTTTGATTCTGTGTGCAAGAAATCTATATTTCCTCGTTATTTGTGATTTCAACATTCATCTTGATAATTTATCTGACGCCTTCGGCACTGAATTTCGTGCATTGACTAATTGTCTCTTGTGGCTCTGTGCATGGCCCTACTCACATCGAGGGTCACACACTCGACCATATTTTCTCATACAACTGCACTTTGTCACCACCAATTATTACCAAATCCTGCTTATCTGACCACATGCAGATCTCATTCAGTTTACAATGTGTGCCCTCCTCTAAAATCACATGTGAATCTCGAAACCTTAAGACTCTTGACATCGATGCTGTCCGTTTGAGAATATCCGCCTCGCATCTAAATAAATAACAAATAAATCCTAGCCAATTAAACAGCCTCCTTTTGTATAGCGACGGAAGGGCCTTTACTGCTATCACCACCGCTTGCAGCAGCGATAAAGGATCGCCCACCGCAGGAATCAAACCCACGACCTCGGTCCCGAGGTCGTGAAAGCAAGCGCCTTACCTAGTGTGCCATCACGGATCTACTGCTCAAATCCCCCTTCTGACCTGTCATCATTGGTAGATTGGTACAACACGACACCTGCTGAGATTCTCGACAAGTTTGCACCTCTGACGAAGCGCACTGTTCGTCCTCGCCCACACTACCTATAGTTTACCACAGACATTAAATTAGCTAGATCTACTAAGCAGAGGCTTTAAAAAGCATATAAAAGATCAGGACTTACTGTCCATCGACAGGCATACGAGGACTAATGTAGATCCTATCTTCCATAAAATATTTTTTAATCACAGGTGCACAATTCAAAAGTGCTGATGTCGACAATAAACCATCTCCTCAACCGCTCCCAGGTTAGCTCCTTACCTAATGATCCCTGTGATGACCTAGCTGATCGCTTCTCCTACTTCTTTGTCCAGAAGATAGACAAGATCAGGGAGTCCATCCCTACGATGACTGCACCCCCCTGGAATGTTTTCCCTCGATTCCTTGCAGCACCTAAATATCTACATTCAAGCAGGTCAGTAGTGACCTCGTCCAAAAGTTCATATCCCAATCAAAGAAGACAACAAGTATTTTGGACCCTATCCCCCTGTACTGTTTCTACGATGAATTGATCTGCTGCTACATTGCATAACTAGCATCGTCAATATGTCCTTAACCTCAAGTCATGTCCCAGCACCTCTCAACAAGGCTATAGTTAGGCCACTACTCAAGAAAGCAACAATAGACCAAGAGAACGAGCAAATTTCGCCCAGTATCTTTTCTACCGTTCCTATCAAAGACGCTGGAACGAGTCGTGGCTGACCAGCTGAACCGACCAGCTGAACTCATATATTGAAACTCCAAACCTTGCCAGTAAGGTCCAGTCTGGCTTTATAGCTAATCGCTCCACAGAATCAGCATTGTTTCAGGTGTACAACGTTCTACTTAGGAATGCATACGTGGGTAGAGTATCTCTGCTTTGTTTTGCACGATCTTTTGGCAGCTTTTGATACTATCAATCACCGAGTCCTTCTTGAGCACCTCTCATCTCGCCTGGGCATCACTGGAACTGCTATGCAATGGTTCACATCGTATCTCAGTGCGAGACTCCAGAGTATTGATGTGAAATAGCAGAGATCATCCGAGGTACCTCTGAAATATGGGGTACCTCAGGGTTTCGTGCTTAGTCCGGTTCTTTTCACGGTTTATGCTCTTCCTCTTGTCGATGTGATTGCCAAGCACAATCTAGGCTTACACTTCTATGCGGACGACACTCAGTTGTACCTTTGCTTTGATCCCTCCTAGCCCTTCAAGAAGTCAAATTCTCTTAACCCCCTTGCTGCATGTTTTAATAATATCCCTCACATGAATTGCAGCAAACTTTTTTAAACATAATGAGGATAAAACCAACTTACTAGTTATGGGTAAACCAAGTGTAATTCAGAAATTGGAAAGGCTAACGCTCAAAATCGGCTCTGCCAGCATATCTTCTGTTGAATCTGCACACAATCAAAGTATCATGTTCCAAAGTGACCTTTCATTAGATGAACACATCAGCTCCACAATCAAGTCTACCTACTTTCAGCTACATAACATTGCTAACATTCAGGGTTGTTGAGACAGGGATGCCACATCTAAGCTGGTCCGTGCATTTGCGACATCCCGACTCAACTTCTGTAACTCACTGCTTGCTGGTCTACCGGCCTGTGCAATCAGGCGCTTACAGTTGGTACAAAACTCTGCAGCTAGGTTTGTCTGTCGTGAGAGTCGCAGTTGCCACATCACACCATTTCTCGCCGACCTGCACTGACTCCCTGTCAAGCAACGCATCGACTTCAAGGTTTTATCGGTCACTTTTCGGTCCCTTCATTCTTTGGCTGCATTATTTTAGCCTACCTATCAGATCTACTGCCCCCTTAGCTTAGCATCGTACCACTCGCTTCCCGGAATCTAATTTGCTTACCTATACCTCGTACAAACCTCAAATTATTTGGAGACCGTGCCTTTAGTTCGTATGATTCCAAAGCCCGGAACTCATTTCCGACCTGCGGCACGACATACACTGACTTGTTCACATTTAAAAAGAAACTTTTTAAATATGGGCAAATCAGGGGAACTAAAAACGCATCTATTTATCACAGCATTTAGTGGGTCCCTGTGATTTGCTCTTTATGTGCTTATACATGACACTGTGCATGCTGCCACTAACCATACTTGCCCGCTGACCCTGCATGTCAGGGGTACGAACATTTCCCACCTGGACGTCCCTCCCCCACACCCCCCCGACATCCCCCCGACATTCCCCCCAACATTCCCCCCCCGACATCCCCCCGACATCCCCCGACATTCCCCCCCCGACATTCCCCCCCGACATCCCCCCGACATCCCCCCGACATTCCTCCCCCCGACATTCCTCCCCCCGACATTCCTCCCCCCCCCCCCCCACCCCCCCCCCCCCCCCCCCCCCCCCCCCCCCCCCCCCCCCCCCCCCCCCCCCCCCCCCCCCCCCGACATTCCCCCCCCCCCGACATTCCCCCCCCCCCCCCGACATTCCCCCCCCCCCAGACATTCCCCCCCCCAGACATTCCCCCTGGGGTTATACATTTCTCCCATCCCCTCCCGGGCATATGGTTTAGGGTTTAGTGTTATAGGGCTAAGCGTTTAGGGTTAGAATTTAGGGTTTAGAATTTAGGCTTTAGGGTTTAGCGTTTATGGTTTGGCGTTTAGGGTTTAGGGTTTTTAGCGTTTAGGGTTTAGTGTTTAGGGTTTAGTGTTTAGGTTTTAGGGTTTGGGCGGGCTGTGCCTCCGCCGCCTTAATCCACCCTTGCTAGTATTCCTCGCTTTAATTAGTGCGTATCAGGGCGTAACAAGATCTCCTGAGATCGAGTTATACTCAGTAGACCTCTAAGGCTTAGCGCTCATTAGCCTGAGAGCTGCCCCAGTGCACATATATACCTGTATAAAACACACACACATATGTATATATATATATACATATATATATATATATATATACTAATAACAAAACTCGAAAAATTAATTTTCTTTTGGATAGGGGTAAAATATTCTTAGAAATTTTTGCAGTTTGAATTCATGAAATTTCTTCGAAAACTTTTTTCACGAGGATACAAGCACTTTTACTTTCGGAACTTCTTAAATTTATAGGACATGTGGAGCACTTAAAACGGTAGTAGTTTTTAATTAAATTTTAAATTTAGATACGAGAGTCCATATTGTGCTGTCTCTTTTTCCCTTGGGCAGTGCTAACGTGCTAGTGGCGGCTAACGAATCAGCGGCGACACCTGTTTACTTTACTCTAGTGCACCGTAAATCGTGTATATAAGTACCTGAAGGTAGATTTATCGTTCTGTAGCACAAATACAATACGTAAAAGCATCTAAGAAGCCTTTAGTCCTATTTACCCAGAAACTTCAAGTAAACGGGCAGCAATAGGAAGGAAGCACGTCAGGTAGGTAAACTTCTGAGGAAAACAGGTTATGTGACGTCACACAACGACCTAATGGCATCGTACCCCTTCGTACCTGCCCGTTTACATAGACCGCCCAAAAGTGCCAGTTCTGAGCCGCCTATCAACTGTTGGTGGATTTCGGAATACGTCAAGCGAAACGTACACAGGGTGTCTTTGCATTTGGTCGTGCTCAAAATAACCGCGCATCATTGACATAGATTCGTCTGCACCCACAATACCGCGAAGCTACTCATACTCCAAACAGATTAGTCGAAGTTATTAGGTAAAAGGTCGCAACAATAGCAGTGCAATACATTTGATGTCGTGAATATATGAGCTCCGTCTAAATTGACTTACGCGTTTAATGCTACTTCCGGTTTTAGTTAAACTCTTACAGCGGTTCCCGTTTAAACGCTAGATTCGTAAGTTCAATCGGCGGTGCCGGACGTGGCTGTTCAGCCCATATTTATGGTTGTAGGTACCTGGTATTCATGTCGCTGTCCTTGGTGAGGAAAGGACTCGAGCTTTTCAGGGACGACCTGCACGCTGAAGCCACTGCCTTAGCCATCGGTCCTAAAGGTAAGAATGTGCACCCTCGTGCTCGTCGCCTACGCACGTGCCTGTTGTCGATAAACACACATTAGCATCTTTCTTACTCTATTGTTGCAGAGTTAGGTGTCCACGACCATAAAATTTACTTGAAAGCGCGCCTGTATTTTCTTTAGAGTCGACCGGCGAAATATATGGTTCCAGCATGTTGCATCCAGCAGTTAATTCAGCTCCTCTTTCCGTGTATATATAGTTTTTAGCAGCTGCTGCATAGTGTTGAAGCCATGTCGCAGCACCTTACTTTTGTTGTGCCTCTAGATGTTTGCTTACAGTTTCGTACTATTAAAGCACCTTTACGATCGCGAACCATTCCAAACGACAGCCATCACCTTAAAAGGTCATAGCGGCAGAAGAGCCTTAGCGGCTTTAACCGTCGCATGCAAGTGGCAATTAAGGATTGCACATAGCATGATCGAACCCACGACCTCGTACGTGAAGAGCGAACACCTTACCTCAGTCGTAGCTACCCGCCGGTAAATCCGTTGGACCCCGCCCCCTGTTATCCGTACTGGGCTGTGTAGCCAAGGAAAGTGCACTACTCGCTGGCGTTGAAGTATCACGTGAACTTGTTCGACTTAAAGCGTTATTGGTTGCGGTCGTACTAGTCGACGGTTTTGCCTGCTGCTGCGAAATTTTGATAGCAACACAGTAGCATAGTAATTAATTGTTTGCGGCAAGTGCATTTATTTAGAGCATGTTGTTAATATAGCTCAAGTAGGCCATTCGTAGTACACTGGTTGCACACAATTAATCACTGTGCCTATATTGCTGCTATAATAAGTTCGCCGACTGCAAAACCTCAGACGAATGCAGATTATTGATGAAGCTTGCTTTGACTGTTTTTGTCATCATTTTTGTGCTGGAATTACCATCTCTCGAGTATCTCGGTATTTATTCTATTTGACACCACTTTCAGCATGTTTTTATGATTCGTGGCTGTCACACAGGTACTGGCAGCACTTGATTCTGACCATCCTTAGTTACCTCGACTCTACTTGTTAAATTTTAGGTCATAACATTGCTAAAATTAGGGCTTGTTTAGATAAGGATACCACGTCCAAGTTGGTCCATGCATTCGTGACATCTCGTCTCGACTTCTGCAACTCACTGCTTACTGGCCTACCAGCATGTGCGATCAGGCGATTGCAGCTGGTGCAAAACTCTGCAGCTAGGCTTGTCTGTCGTGAGCGTCGCAGTTGCCACATTACTCCACTTCTCGCCGACCTGCACTGGTTACCAGTCAAGCAACGTATTGACTTCAAGGTTTTGTCGCTCACTTTTAGGTCTCTTCATTCTATGGCTCCAGCCTATCTTTCAGATATACTACCCCATCAGGCAAAGCATCGTACCACTCGCTTTTCGGAATCCAACAGTCTACAAATACCTCGTACAAACCTTAAATCCTTTGGAGACCGTGCATTTAGCTCGTATGCTCCCACAGCCTGGAACTCCCTCCCGACCTGCATCAGAACATCCCCTGACCTGACCACATTTAAAAGAAACTTAAAAACATACCTATTTAGGACAGCATTTAGTGGGTCCTTGTGATTCGTCCTCGATGTGCTTATGCGTGCTGACACTGTTCATGCTGCCACTAACCACATTTGCATGCTGACCCAGTGCATGTAACCCCTAACCATGTTATTCATTTTGTTTGTTTTTCAAGCATGATTTTACTTACTATTCTATTGCGTATCACTTTGCAGCAAATGTAAAGCGCCTAGAAAGAGATTAAGTTCTCTGAGGGCGCTTTATCAAGTGCAATATTATTATTATATTATTAGGTCTCCGTCAGCTGTAGAAACACTGCATTACTTTCTAAGTTTCTAGTAAAAGGCAAACAACCCAGTTTTTTCACTTTTATACATGCAAAAACAAAATAAGCACCTTGTCACCCGGTATGTCGAATGACTGATCTACAGTAATCTGCAAGGAATCTTTGCCCCCAATTGCAAGTGTTTGCCACCTTAGCTCTGATCTGGACACAACTGGCATTAATTTGTTACAACATGCGTGGTTTGTTATAAGTTTATGGGAGGTGGGCGTGTCTGTAGTTTTTGGGTGTGTGGAGTGTAGTGTGTCGGTTCTGGTACTGCATCATCTTATCGTGTGTTTTGTTAGCACTTGAATATGACCGGCTTGGTGTTATTATAAGCATTTGACTTGATTGGTATTTTCTTATCAAGTTGGATGATGGTGTTAGCAGGGGGAGCAAGAAGAAGAAAAGAATCCATAGCCTGTTTGAAACCCAAGAAACATGGTGTATCCTTGAAGGAAGAGTGGCGATCAACCAACCAAAAAAGAAGAAACAAGCTTGAAAAATCGTTGTCCTCAGGTGAATAAGTGTGCACTACATGAATTTGTTCCTCTTGCTCCTGCTAACCCAACCTGACAACCTCCCAGTTTGAGACTTTTTTGAATTAGCAATTATGCAAACTGCATGCTTACAACCTCAACATAGAAATGTGTGCGTAACAAAATTTCAGCCGTATTAAGAACACAAGCAGAATCGGTATACAGAAGCTGCCATTTTGGTTAACCTCTTTGTTGCGGACCTAGCGTTCTGCAGCTGGGCGAGGATATTACCAACTTTCGAAGCTTTCTTTAATTATTTTTGCTGTGTATTATCCGTGATAGCACACTAGTCCTCGAAAGTTTTAAGAAAGCTGTGCAGCTGATGTACAACAGAGATATTATCTAGCAAACGGTTCTGCGTGTTTAAAGTGAAAGCTGTTTTGTTAATGGCTTGCTTGGCTGTTGCACGTCTTGCTGCCCACCGCTTCATCTAATTATCTCACACAATTTGGGCTGTGAATTCATTCAGCTCGTGGACTTTTCTAGGGGAGAAGCATCAAGGTTCTACCGATAGCATCGTCAATAGTAATGTGGAACATTTTCTACAAGTGGACCGTTTCATGAAAGCCTCCAGTGTGATGACTGCTGAGCAGGTAGGAACTTTAGCTAGCAGGAGACAAAAGCAAACGGGAATACTACGTTATAGAGCACCAAGGTTGGCTTTGTGGCAGAGGCTATTTTTTCTGTGTAGATGAGAGGCCTAAACCCTTCTAATAAAAGGCAAACAGCTAATAGTAAATAATCTTGGGATGCCTCTTGTTCTGGCTGAGTATTGCTTGTCAAGCAGTTGAAAGCACTATTTTATTTGGGATCCTCTCCCAAAGCCATGCCAATGCTGTAACAAATGTTCATTTCATACTCAATGGTGATGATTCGTTGCTACTAACAACGTTCCTTCTTGTTAATGAGCGTAGTTGAATACCCACTGATCAAAGTGGGCAAGTGTATGACTTTTTCCTCTGATGTTAGAGGTTTCGGGTAATCTCCTGATGACTACAGCACGTTCTTTTTTTGCCACTACTTGGATACTTTGTGCCTCTCATAGCATATTTTAGGGTAATATCAATCGACAATTACATTTTTACTTTGATTCATTAGGTTTTTGATGAAAGCCAGGAGTGTTCATCACATTACACACCTTGGCCTAGGCAACTAAAAAATTCTGATTTTACTTACGTTTTATGTTTTACCCTGATTTTAAAGGGCTGTTTTTACCTTTAACTAGTACATTCAGTAGTGTTTGGATAAGTTACCGATAATGGTTGTTTATTTTAATGACTCAAATATCTATGGTAACATATACACGGTAGCTTATGTAAATATGTGGATTTTACAGCACATGAGCTTGACAGGCTATACTGTTGTACTGTGCTATAAAACCTATAGTATTTTATCAGGACATTCTTTAGCATCAGTTGTTATTAGATACCTTTTGAAGAAAACATCTTTCGATTGTGAATCTCCTTCCGACTGACGGGCAGTGTTTAACGAAATTTTTTTTGGAGTTCTACAATCTTCTATTTGACAGGTCACTGTTTATTGCTGGAGATTTTAGCATTTCTGTTAATGGCCCTTGTGAGTCAGATGTGTTCCTTCTTTGAGATATTAGCAGTTTCGGCTTGTTGCAACATAACTGTCACACATCTCATGTTGGTCATTCTAGATCTCGTGATCACAGCAGCAATAGTAATAGCAATAATAATAATAATAACTAGCTTTTTGGGTAGCATCTTCAGAGAACCGATTATCTATAGAGTTATCTATTCAGTGCTTTCTAACTAACTGCATAAGAAGCAATAACCAAGAATTAATGAAAGGCAAGGTATCATGAATAGCATACAAAACCCACAGGCTTGGTATCATGCTTAGACAATCATGCTAAATCACGAAAAAAGACAAGTCAGGGCCACTTGTTAGTAGGACCCCGGTAAGTGACATGCACTGAATCATGCGAAGGCAAGCACACAAAGCACGAAGGTTAACACAAAGCATGCAGGAACAAAAAAGACTAGGTCACTGGGGCTCAGTGAAAGCTAAAAAGGACAGGTGCATTTTATGTTGAGATCAGTAACGTCAAGGCGACTTAGGTTTACTCTTAAAGGGATCTAGGTCTTAGCCCAGGAGTAAGGTGCTTGCACTAAATGACCCAGGTCTTGGGATCGAGTAATGCAGTGGTCGATCCTTTAGTGACCACTGCAAGAGGTGGTGGTGATAGCTGTCGAAGCTCTTCTGTTACTATATAAGCAAGGCTGTTAAATCTGCTTGCATAAAAAAATAATCTTAACCTCGTTGGTTGGCCTCTTTATATGACGTTTACCAGTTCTGGACCATTTTTTGATTTCTTTTTGCACATTGTTTGATCCCCATGTCTTTGTCATTGAGCTTATTCGTCGATGTAACCATTTATGTATAAACTGCTACAGAGAAATTTGCATAATCTCTTTTCGATGCAGGTCTTTTTGATCTATATCCAGATTCCTCTAATAGCCCGTTTGTCTTGTCGATGCAATAAACTTGATACTGAGGAATGGTGTCAACATGCACACTCCTCTAGGGTTGTCTTTGTGTGTGTCAAGAAAGGGTCGTCTTTCTGTTGACCAAAGAATTAAAAAGAAAGTGCTCCTTGTAAATTGCAGATTTAAACTTCGTTTTTAAGATACTGGTTTGTGGCCTCTGATTTTATCAGGTTCAGAGACTTCATTGACACTCAAGCCAGAAAAACTTTGCACTCGTCAATTTTCTGTATTTGGGCTAGCTAGAGCATTCACCAAAGCCCCATAGCATTTGGGAGCTGGTTTACATTAAGACTTGTTGCAAAGCAGTTTTAATCAGACCACCCTAGTTGGCAGATTTGCCACTTAAGCATACACCTGTTTAGGGTCCCAACATTTACAGCTCATAATTTTCTATCTTTTGCATACTGGTATGTGGCACATGAATTATACTTATGTCCACCAGTACCTATACTTCTGGATCGGCCATACCTGTATGTAGCTTGGTGATGCAGAGCAAGAAACACTACAATGACTGTTTTGTGGATGCTGGTACTGCGGCATCAACAAGGCACAACGATCGTGATATTGGACGATAGCTTAGAGTAAATGGATTCAGTGTATGCAATACTATCAATAAATGTTCTGAAACTGGTTAGATGGCCCAGACAACCGGATTAGGTCGACTGCGCAAGGCCGATGCCAGGGGTGAATGACTCGTTAAGATCATAGCACCTAAGAATGGAACTGCCATGCTCGAGAGCTAGGACGATCATACAAAGATGCTGCATTGATCAATTATGTATTTTTAAAAATATGGCGAGTAGAAAGCCTGATAAGAGTGGTATCGTCCGACTGGTTGCAGTCGCAAGCTTCTCTTCACAAGTCGCAAAGCAGACACTTATAGTGGGCCCATGACCACGCCCACGCCGCAGAGGATGACTAGAAATGTTTTATGGACAATTGAAAGAAGTTTACTATAGTCGGTAACAAAAAGCTTGTAAGAGTTAGCCAAAAGATAAATGTGGCATACTGGCATGACATCTCAACCATATTTGTACTTTGCAGTCTAACTAGCTCGACTACCTGAAGGTACACATGTTGGTCAACTTCAATGATTTGATGCGCACTGCAATACTTTAAATAGGAGTGCACAATCACATTTCAACAGTATGCTCACGGCTTCTTCCGAGGGGGTTCGATTTTATCTTTTAGTTAAATGCAAGAAATTCATAATCATAATCTCCGTTGCTGACAGAGATGCAATGTCTCCCAGTTGATAAACGTATGCAGAGCAAGATTCTTACCCTGACAATGCATAATTCTTTTTTGCTTAGAGACTGTTGGCAACAAAAAATTTTTTTGTGGATCTTGGACTATGGAATTCACTATTACAATTCATTCAACACGACATATTCTGTCCTGCTGGCGAATCTAGCTCATCCTTTCCAACGTCCTGTGCTGCTTCTTCCATGCTACTCAATTGCTTGCTGGCTGTCCTTACCCTGCTATGCTTCTCATTTTCTCTTTGTTGTGTGTCATGACGTCTGTTGGCTAGTGCTCCAAAAGTCGTACAGTCTTTTAACTCACCGGCAAACTTTTTAGTGTAATAGTTAAACATCGTTTGGTCGTTTTGGAGTTCCAATAGAGACATACATACATACAATTGCCATCAGAGCCATGAATACTATTTGCTATTAATTCCTTATTCCCTGTGAGCATTTGCATTTTCTTATTGGTGATTACACCAACTGAACACAACTGCTTAGCAGAGTCCAGGATAGCCGTGACTACACAGTTACAAGGTTTTCTTGCTGGGCTGCACCGTTATCAATGACTCGCTCAAAAGAGGCAGCAGCCTACCAAACTTGCACCTGCGAGTGTTTGCTCTCATCACTTCTTTTTAAGCTACACTTCCGGCCAACAACGTGCCACGAAATATCTTGCTTGCTCCCACTAGTCTTAGTGGAAAAAGTGCTGTGTGCAATCAGGCGCTTACAGCTGTTGCAAAACTCTGCAGCTAGGCTTGTCAGTCGTGAGTGTCGAAGTTGTCATACCACGCCACTTCTCACCGACTTGCACTGGCTACCAGTCAAGCAACGGATCGACTTCAAAGTTCTGTCACTCACTTTTAAGTTCATCCATTCTTTGGCTTCATCCTACCTATCGGATCTACTCCCCTACCAGGCGAAGCATCGTACCACTTGCTTTTCGGAATATAATTATTTACCTATACCTCATACAAATCTCAAATCCTTTAGAGACCGTCACGACATCCCCTGACTTGACAACATTTAAAAAGAAACTAAAATGCATCTATTTATCACAGCCTATACGGATATATATACGGATAGTCCATGTGATTCGACCTTTTATTTGCTTATGCTTGTTGACACTGCATGCTGCCACTAACCATACGTGCATGTTGACCCTGTCATGTCACTCCTAACCATTTTATTCTTGTTGTTTATTGAGCATGTTACCACTGACCATTTGATCGTGCTTCCTTTGCAGCAAATGCAAAGTGCCTAGAAAGAGAGTTCTCTAAGGGTGCTACATCAGATGTATTATTACTATTATTACTATGTGGGATGATAGGCTGCATGCGCAGAAACTCCCTATAGTTGTTTTAGCCTGGCATTGCAGACACAAGTGTAACTGGCTTATGTACATACTCGTTGTCTTGGCATTTCAGATGATGGAGTATAATGCTAGAAAAAGAATAAAGACTCTTGATGAGAGGTTGAAGAATGCCAATCAAAGCGTCTTTAGTGACAAAGACTTTGATGAATTTGAGAAAGAATATGTTGACTGGTAAAACTTTTCAATCCTTCAGCTTGAAGCCATACCAGACAGGGCATGTATGAGGATCCCAGCAGGCACTTAGACCACGAGCTTGTGATCAAGCATGAACGTAGCCGAGGCTGAGTGCCATCCTACGTGACTGTTGTATCCCACATCATAAACGTATTGCCGTGGCAGAAATTGGTTTGGTTATTTTTGCAAATACAATACATTTCATCATGTAACAACGTGATGGTACACTAGGTAAGGCGGCTTCTTTTCACAAACCCGGTCCCGGGTCGTGGGTTCGAATCGTTCGGAGGGCGATCCTTTATGCCGATGCCAGTGGTGGGGTTAGCCATAAAAGCTCCCCTGTCGCTATTCAAAAGAGGCTGTTAAATTAGCTAGTATTTTTTATGTGCGTACTTTGACCCATGTATTCAATAGCACTTAAGAATATCTTAATTTGCTTTGACAGATTTATTCAATGGCACAAGATTGTTGTGACTGGTGGTATCTTAATGCATTTCGCACAACCTTTCTCTTCCCCCTTTTCTATCCTTACTAGGCCACAGCTTGCCATGCGGCATTTTTGTGAATGGTGTAGCACAAAAACAACGGCCAGTTGCTTGCCTAGTCGATAGCGTTGGCTGCATAGTAGCGCTAACATATTCATGTTTATCAAGCAAGATATTACTCACCATTCAATTGCATTTCCCTTTGCAGCAAATGTAAAGCGCCTAGAAAGAGATTGAGTTCTCTGAGGGCGCTTTATCAAGTGCATTATTATTATTATTATTATTATTAACACGGTTGCTCAATCAGTTACTCTGCCCCTTCGTATGTATTCCTGCTGTTGAAAATTAGACAAAGCCCGATCCCTTACGAGCCTGAGATCTCCTCAGCACCATCAACACTGGTCGGGGACAAAGTGTAGAGCTGTGTCATGGTTGTTACTCATCGGGCAGCTCAGTCTGTTTAGCAATGGGATCATAGGCTTAAACTCTTGCATGTGGCATAGACTCTCTAGAGCCCACTCCATGATACATATAATCTATATATGTATCATCTGGCCAAGCCTCTGACTAAACTAGTCCCTCTAGCTAAGGTAATGACTTGGGCACGGGATTGCTAATATCTCTCCCACATCTCTACACCGGGTAGGGGCATTCAACATAACACTGAGTGCAAGGTAAGTTGATAAGTTAGAGCGTTGCGACCGATGACATACCACCACAGAAGCTAATTCACGAAACAAATTTAATCAATAAAGCACCATCAGCCTGTAGCAACTCGAGCTAGCAACCTATAAACAAATGTCGCCTATGCCATTACAGCAATTGCTTGAGATGTATTATCCACACTCTCAGTCCTGCTACAGCTTCTGCTATTCAGGTACATCTCAGCTGGAATGACTGTTCCTCAGGTGTCACTTGTTAGCCACTTTCGACTGGCATAGCAAGCCATGCATAAGGAGTGCTTATTTGATTCACCATACCATTGTTCAAATTATCGTTTATATTTCAATGGTATATGCTTGTAAGAGACATGTAAGTTCCAGAATGGAAGGCACAGGAATATTAGTTCTTACATGTTCCAACTTAGGAAAGCAAATTGGGTGCTCCTTTTTAAACGTGAACCTTTGCCTGAGCATGTCCCAGGTGGTATTGCTATTGTTGCTGCTGTTGAAACCACTCCAAATGACTTGATGCAAGCTCTGTGATTTGCCGTCTTGTGCATTCACCAGAGTAGTATTGCATTTGTGGTTGGTGGTTTGCACCTATATTTTTCCTGAATATGCATAATGGTAGCCCGAATCTTCGGTGGCAGGAGACCTTGCATTTTGAATACGTGCAAATATTTTCCGCCCACCTAAGAAAAAACCCATCGATATGAGGTTTCATCAGAGCAGAGGCTGGCCCTGCTATGCCTGCCAATGAAAATGGCACCGGGTAATAGTACTACCGGCATGTGCTTCATCTACGAACCTTCGCTAGATGACTCGGGTCTGATGTCTGCCCGTGTGCAATCACGGTCGTTGATTGCTGCTGGTCGTGGCCTCGAAGAATCGGTATCTTCTTCCTCAGCCCCTTGATCGTTGCTGGAGGATGCGCCTATTGTCGACACCAAGACCCGCTCGGTAGACTTCCTGTTCACTTTTGCCTTTTGGATCTGCTCCAGCAATTTTTGTAAGAATACTTTATCTTTGCATTCCTTCAATGAAATCCAACTTATATTGATGCCCCTATCTATCATATCAAATGACTTCTCGGCATCCTGAGTAGTAGCATTTTCATAGATGCAGGTGGAGCTACTCTCACAACGAAATGCATTGTAGTGGCCGAATAACATAACGACGTTGGCAGTGCAATGCTTATTTTTCGCTAACGTACCAAGACGATCTGTTCGCGAAGAAGACGAACGAGCTCCCTCTTGCCATTGCTTACAACATGTGTGTAGTGGGCGGCAACACTATTCAACCATAGAAGGGCAGCCGTTATAAGCAAAAAGCCACTATACATACAGTTTTACAACGTGGTACTCACACTTGTATGTGGTAATAGCAGCTATAGGGCACCACAACGGAGATTTCTGCGACTAGGAAATGAGCGTATTAGCACAGATGCAAGGCTCACTCAATCGGTAGACGTCTTACCACTAGGGCATCATCTCAGCAATACTGGGACAAATGCAGCAGCTGCATAGCGACGGTATTACCATAAAGCCACAATGACGATGACCATCGTTCCTGGGGATATGAGTACTGTAACAACTGTAGTATTGACATCAGTTATCAGGTCGACTGGGAACTTTTTTGTGGCAAAAGGGCCGCAGTCGCGTGATGGAGTTAACCTGCAACGGCAGTAAATACGACGTTAGCATACACCGTACAAAGTGACAGGGATTCTGTTGGATCGCCATGAGTGTAAATTTAAAGCCTAGAGTCGAATGAAAAACAATCTCGATAGCTCTATGGGTAGAACGCTGGGTGGATTCTTCAGAAGTTCAGGAATCGTCCCCCACTCGTAACGAAATACCTTTTTTTTTCGGTACTAGCTCTCATTACCGACAGCCGCTGGTCACTCAGTGCATTGAAAAATAATTCATATACATTGAAGCCAAAAAGTTAAGGAAGACTCCGAAAACTGACCAAAAATTGTTCATTTTTGGAAATTTGAGTATTAAAATATAAACTAGTTCTAAATGCAATCCCAAATTTTGGCGGTTGACAGATGACCGAAACATGGCAAATACAGTTATCTTGTAAGACCTACTTACACCGGAAGTAGTACGTCGCACTCAAAATGATTTTTTTTGAAAATTAAGACTACCTGTTTGTGGTGAACTTAGTAAATATAAGGCACTCAGCCCTAAACGGAGCCCCTGAACCTAACTTCAGAGAATGAAAAATAGGTAATTTTTCAAAATAATGACGCCCTTCTAGGTCAATCGTCCGACTGGTAGTTATAAGAACAAAACTCCTGAGGAATACCCACATTTTCTTTGTGACTGTGGAGTTACCGACGGAGATACCTTACAATACATTACAAGAGGCAGTGGCTGTCCACTAAGTCTGAATAAATGGACATGCCTAGGAACGCGACGATCAAAATGTTGTCTTTAATCTTGTTTGTCTTCGGTAACAGAATAATCTGCACAGCTGTGGTATAGATAAATTTGTCACGTAAGTACGACCTTCTGTTTAATAAGAGAACTTGATTGCATATATATATATATATATATATATATATATATATATATATATATATATATATATATATATATATATATATATATATATATATATATATATATATATATATAGAGAGAGAGAGAGAGAGAGAGAGAGAGAGAGAGAGAGAGAGAGAGAGAGAGAGAGAGAGAGAGAGAGAGGTGGGATATATGTGAGACGTGAAGATAGGACGTAAGAGCTGCACACGTAGTCAAGCATCGAAAAGCAAGCATGGGATGGAACAAAGATGGCAATTTATACAATTATTTTAGTGCCTAACCAATCATCTGGAAGAGGCAACAGTCCAAGCTGACGATTGCAGAAAAGCTTGATTCTGGCTTGCACATACACACTTCATTTAACCACTCAGCAGTACGGGACAGATGCTGTTACCCTGCTAAAACAGTACGACTAGGGGACCTGTGGCTATCTCACCTCAAGGGCCACAAACCACGGCTATTGTGATCACTGACTCAGTATTCATACTAATATAATAATACTAGTGGTGCACAACTCAGCGGCTCATTCTTAATACAATCGGTTCTTGCAAACATCACGGTGATGCCTCCTTATTTGAGCCTATCAGTTGATGCTATATCATAGCCTAATTGCACACCTACGGTACTTACAGTGAGAGGGTGACACCAAACGCGCCACAGCTGCCGATGAAGAAAATAAAGAGTATTATAAGGAACCATGTCTGCATCTGGGCACCTTTCCAGTGCTTGGTGTTAGGCACACATGTTACTTTAATGAAATACTGTAACGTACAAGACCAATGCAAGGAGAATCCACTGAAGGAACGTTGTTATGACAATATTGCGTTCTAGAACACTCTAATATGTCAAATATGCCATTGGCCAGCAACTCAGAAAAAGGTGAAGTACGTACCCTTTTCAGGTAAAACAGGATAAACAGCTTTATGACAGTTACCACGGTGATCATTGGGCAGTAGTAAATACCCAGCCTGAAAGGTAGGAATTGCTGTCAAGCCTAAGCTCAGCATTAGATTAATCCAACTTAAACTGAAGCGCCAAGAAATAACAAGGTCAGGATTTTTTAAGACGTCATGCAAACATTACTGAACTGTATAAGTCAACTCCGCGAATAGGAATATCGGGTATAGGAATACTCTGATTATAAGAACAGCAGTTCCACGTCCCACAATACAATGAGTACTATGCAATTGCTAATAAGATCGAGAAAAACACATCCTGCAGTCACATCCAGTGGAAAATTACAACTTCTTTAAATAATCAGAGCATCATTGTGCATGCCTTGATTGTTTTACATTGTTAAATTGACAATTATAAAAATCTGTTACGTTTAAAGCAACATTAGTCTCACTCTGCATGTGGGAATATTCTGCATATAAAAATACTTCTTTGTCAGCCCGAGCATATTCTTACAAGTAGAGTCGATTGTACACTGCTCTTGTGAAAACATATGTCACTACAGAAATTGCACCGAAATATAAGCTTCCCATTAAAGTAGCATTAAACTGAACCGATCTCTGTATGTAAAGCACACGGGATTGGGCCTCATCCCCCAACTGGGATGACAGCCAATAGAAACAGTCTAAACAGACCAGGTCTAAGAGCCAGGTCCCTCGTGATTAATCCTTTGTGTGCTTATGCAAGCTGAAACTGTGCCTGATGCTACTAGCCATATCTATGTACATGTTCACCCTGTGCATTTCACATCTTTAAAATGTCATGCTTGATGGCATTGTAAATGTTAGCACTAATCATTTGGCCATGTTTTCTTTAGATTATTTGTAAGGTGCCTAGAAAAAGATTCAGTTCTCTGAGGATGCTATGCAAATGTATTATTACTATTATTATTAGTAGCAGTATCATCACATCAGCACCACCTAGGCCAGTGAGTCTGGTCCTCATGTAAGAACTCGTTTCATAGTTTTAGCCATTAAGTAACAGCAGCTTACCCATCTGACAATTCTTGGCCGGTGCCCTTGGAGTAAATATATGGTGCTAGGTCACTCCACATTGTGTGCAAGCAACGGCGATGTTACTAACACCGAATTCAAACCGGCTTATGCTCAAGCAGATGCTGCCAAACGAGCCGGTACGTAAGCCGTGCCACTGCCACAAAAATGATGTATTCCGGCTCACAAAGCAGCAGCTGCCTTCAGTTTTAAACCTGGGGAAAACTGCCAAATTGAACACATCTGATTGCAAGCTTACCAGCATAGCACTTGAGAATACATAAGATTCTGGGTGTTTCTAGCTATGTCAAACTGAGGCGCACCAATCCACTTCGAACCAAACGTCCAGATAAGCCTGGAAAACAGTTAGTACTCTGTGGGCCAATAGTCACGCGCACAGTGGCTGAAGACAACAGTTGCCACTGGCTGATGAAAGCCTGGGCTAGGATAAGCAACCGCTCGCTCACCTGTGCATGCCCTCAACCAAGACCATTACAACAATGGCAAACAGGAAGTCCATAATCGCAAGCTGGTACAGCTGGCTTCCGACTTCTGTCTCCCAGCACTGCAACGACAGGATCGTAGCACGAATGGCTGGATCACGATTTCTGAGGAATGAGAAACTGAGCACGTGCAAGAAGCAAAGCCTTTGCATTAATCCTACTGGTGTCGAGGAAGTTGCAGTCTCACCAACTTGCGGCTTCAGCAGAGCAACCATGTGCGGCTTCAGCAGAGCAACCATAAGTGAGCCCAGAGTGCTGCAGTACAGCATGCACGTCCTAGAAACAGGTGAATGGCAATTGGGACAAAGTTCTTAAGAGTATTTCTTAGTGATCACGTGGAGGTGTTAGCTTTGTTCTGGTTGGCAAACGAGCACTTCATTCAAAGTAAAAAAAGAAGCAGATTGAAAGAAAGGCTGGTACAGCAGCCCTATTTACATCTTTATATATTACATATTTACACTATTTACATTTAGTGGCTGAGAATATCTCACGGCGATCACCCACTTGAAGCAAGCAATAAATGGGACAGCCTGCTGCAAGACTCGAAATAACGACCTGGGTCGTGAAGTGCACACACTTGCTGCTCCGCTAAGATTCAACCATTCAACAGATGCTTTGTGCCGATTTAGGCCTGAGACAGCAGCATGGCCGGGGCACGTGCTATCTTACCCCAAGAGCTATAAAACCAGCAGTTCTGATTAGACATCCATCGGCTAGAAAATTGCCCACATGACTATGATCCTTGATGTTCGACCTAACCACTGGAAGATTGTGGACTCAATAAAATAATAATACATTTATATAGTGCCCTCAGAGTACTGAATCTCTTTATAGGCATTTTACCGATGCTGTATAAAAAGCATTACCGAATGATTGTTGGTAACACCGAAAGCAGCAGGCACAGTGTAAGTAGGCATATGCACACGAGGTACGAATCATAAAGACCCACTAAATGCTATAATAAGCACGTGTTTTAAGCTTCTTTTTAAATGTCGTCATGTCAAGAGACATCGTGACTTGCACCGGTAGTGAGTTCCGGGCTTTTGGAGCATACCAACAAAAGGCACTGTCTCCAGAAGTTTTATTTCGTACGAGATATGGCAAAACGATTCGAGTCAGAACAGCAGGTTGTACGATTATTGGCCTGGTGGGGGAGGAGTTAATAATAATAATAATAATAATAATAATAATGCACTTGATAAAGCGCCCTCAGAGAACTCAATCTCTTTCTAAGTGCTTTACATTTGCTGCAAAGGGAAACGCGATTGAATGGTGAGCAATACCATGCTTGATAAACAACATGAATAACATGGTTAGGGGTGACATGCACAGGGTCAGCATGCAAACGTGGTTAGTGGCAGCATGCACAGTGTCAGCAAGCATAAGCACATCAAGGACGTATCGCAGGAACACACTAAATGCTGTCCAAAAGGTGTGTCTTTAAGTTCTTTTTAAATGTGGTCAAGTCAGGGGGTGTTCTGACGCAAGTCGGAAGTGAGTTCCAGGCTTTGGGAGCATACGAACTAAATTCACGGTCTCCAAAGGATTTGAGGTTTGTGCGAGGTATTGGTAAACTGTTTGATTTCGAAAAGCGGGTGGTACGATGCTTGGCCTGGTGAGGGAGTAGATCTGAGAGATAGGCTGGAGCCAAAGAATGAAGTGACCTAAAAGTGAGCGACAAAACCTTGAAGTCAATCCGTTGCCTCACTGGTAGCCAGTGCAGGTCGGCGAGAAGTGGTGTGATGTGGCAACTGCGATGATCACGACAGACAAGCCTAGCTGCAGAGTTTTGCACCAGCTGCAATCGCCTGATCGCACATGCCGGGAGGCCAGTAAGCAGTGATTTGCAGAAGTCGAGATGGGATGTCACGAAAGCATGGACCAACTTAGACGTGGTATCCCTAACTAAACAAGCCCGAATTTTAGCAATGTTATGTAGCTGAAAGTAGGCAGATTTGACTGCGGTCTGATAGGTAGGCTGGAACCAGAGAATCGAGGGACCTAAAAGTAAGTGACAGAAACTTGAAATCTATACACTGCTTGATTGATCTAGTTCTTCGAATCAGCGGCAAATCCCAGTTTGATAGCTGTTCTGAATCAACGACTTCAAAAATGCTCATACTAAGCATGTAACTAATCTGAGTCAGTACTAAAAGCTGGTCACACACAATTAGGAAAATGGGTGATAATGATAGTGATAATGCAACACATTTCTACGAGCACAAGCAGTGACGCAAATGATTCCACAACGGATCAGATGAGCCTTAACACGGCAGAAAGTCAGACGACTGGTCATATAAAGAAACCGAGCAGGCAACAGAAAAGAAAGGTAACGAGAAAAGCTTGGTAAAATTTGCAGCCTCGCCAAGGTCTAAAAAAGCTTGGTAAAATTCCCGGCAGGCATATACAGGATCACTAATCTTTGAGGGGGTCTTACATATTCAGTATCCCAGCATATTTTGTCACCATGTCAGCTAGCTGAGAGAACGCCTAAAAACGTCAGGTGGCCTTCTGTTACCTCTCACGAGAGCAGTTGTAGGCACACGCTGCATGCATTAAACTGGGTGTAGCAGAATGTCTGGCACCTCCAAGCTCCGTTTTTCGACGAGAACATAGGAAAAGCAACACGAGAGAGGTGATCAGAGAGTTGTAAACGGCCTTCAACGAGCGAAGGTCACAATGACGAATCGATAAATCTGAATTTCTACAGCCTCTAAGCCATGCGCCAACTGAGCAGCAGGCAAGGTTCTGATGATGGTAAGGGAAACTCTGCAGTAAGTGAGGAAGTAAAAAGTACCGGTCAAGGTTGGCTGATTTAACAGCCTCATGTATACAGACAGCAGCAAATGATTCTTGGTGGCTCTCATCAGCTTGAAGTGGGCAATAAAGGATCGCCGAAGCAGGACTCGACCCCACGACCCCAATCGCAACGTGTGAGCACACCGACCCTGAGCTATAAACCCGGGTGCTCAAAACGGCTCTCCCTTGACGTCAAGTGGAGACATCTTTGGATGTCATCCTCTGGGCGGCGCCTCGGCAACCAGCTAGTGTAGTGACTGGCCGGCTCGCTCGCAAGCAGGGAGCTGCTGCTGGCTTGGAAGGTGGCAACCGGCTCGAGCGCCTCGTGCTGCACTTCAACCCTCTCGAGAGCAGTGAAGCCGCACAGCTTGGGGCCTGCACGCCGCTCTGACGCCACGGCTTCTGCTCGTTCGCGCAGCGTGGCTGCGAGCTCGACCAGGGGCGAGCGCGTGGGAAAGCGAGGTCAGGTGCTGGGGGAGGGAGAAGGCGTGCCGAGGCTTCGACAGCACAGCGACCACGGGTGCCTGCTCTGGTACAACGCCCAGGCAACTACCGACGTCGCGCCACGCAAGACAAAGGGGTCACGCGGCGTCAGAGGTCAGAGGCTAGCGCTGAACCGCTCTCGAGTGAAATGCGACGCGAAATGCGCTGCATCGAAGACTTTGGTGCGACGACATCTCCGTCACACGCTATTAAAAGTGGACAGAGCTCGGTCGCCTAATCGTGGACACAAAGGACAGCAAGAGCGCAAACGACTCGCACACCTCCAGGCGATCTCTCTACAGCTGGACATGTCACGCGACACGCAAGGCAGCTGCCGGACCTATTCTCTCACAGCTCCTCACTTCCGCTCTTAGGCAGTGAGTGGCAGTTGCAAGCACAGGTTCTGGAGAGGGGATGCACACTAGCAGAGGCGTTAATGCAAGCATAATGCGAGGCTAGACACTGCCCAGCGCCACTGTGCCGCTTCCATGCTCGACACGGCAAATAGCAGTATCTTACATAACGAGAGTCGACAGTATAGAATACATTTCCTTTTCAAATCTCTGCAGCCACGACATCAGCACGAAAATAAACGGCAGAACACCATTAAAGCCGGTGACAAGGAGACCTATGGTCAAACGACGATACGAATCTCCAGCCTACAGCACGAAAAAACGTGACACCTCGCCGAAAGTCCAGCACAAGTGTACATGAATGCCGTCGAACGCCGTGTGCTGCAGTGGCTGCACATGTTTATGCCTCGAGGACTGGCGCTGCAACTTACCAGTTGGTCGATTTTTTTTTCAGTGACAAGATCATACAATAAGAAGCCAGTTCCACCAATTATTCCAAGCTGTACCACGACTGCCACAAGATGTCTTGCGACTGTTTCAGCTACAGCTGAACACTCCTTGGTTTCATTACGGGTAATGAGGCTGCTAACGTATTCCTAAAAAAAGGCTCAAGTGTTCAGAATAATAATCTCTGCCAAAATAATAAAGTGGGCTCCTCATTCAATGCTGTTATTAGGCTATTAATTATTTATTAATCTTAATGGTTTGTAAGTGCTTATGTACTTCCTTTGCAACACTTAAGAATTTCTAAACACGTTATTACAATTTCCTACTAATACAATTTAGATTGAAGTACATTGAAAGGAGTCTTGTCAAATTAACTGCACATGATTATTCGAAAACCGTTTACATTAAAATATCTCGAACGTCTTAAATCCTTTCATGCGATTTTTTGCAGGTACATGCAATTAGAAATGTATACAATCAAAACCACGTGACAGTTCAAATTGAGTTTTTTTATTAACATCCTTAAACATCTAAAGCAGTGAAAGTTTCATTTCAAAACTTGATTCACTTAAAAAACAATTTTAAATCTTCTAACAAGCCAGACCCAAGCCTATTATTTTATTAAAGCAAAAAGGTAATGGAGCCACACTTTAGGTCACAACTGAATAAAGGCATACTCAATTTCTCCCAAATGCTAACACACATCCAATGAAAAGTGATCTTCAAGGTAAAGTCGAGCACACTGACTTAAGAGCTTATGAATGTGTGCTCTAAGCGCAATGACTTCCTGTTCACGAGCAACAGCTCCTCTGATGCATACGGATACAAGAACCACAGGCCTAATCGGCGAGCCTCTCCTTCTCCTATGATGGCGAATAAGTGGTCTATAACCCGACTATGTGTGGTACGCTCGACTGCACTGAGCAGGGGGAAAGATTCTACAGCTCCGGCAATGCCGAGTCCCCCTCATCGACCATTATGTCGAGCTGCTAGGGATTACAGAAAAAAGACTATGCAGTAATCAGTAATGGTCAAGAAAATGCTAATTTAGGTTAATCGGCAGCACATTCAGCCTAAATAACAGATGGGACTAATGAGAGACATCTACTAGGTGTCACAGGACTGGCAACTGTCACCACGTAGAAATGTACGCCCCTCTTCTAGTCGATGATAAACAGAATAGTTCGTGTCAAATAAACACTATGATGCGCTCTAATTTTTCACTCCTTGGTTCTTGCCCCCTCCATAAACATCTTTCGGGTCTTGCTCCCCTAGATGAAATTCTGGCTCTGCATCTGACTGCACGGTTTGGGCAATGTGACACATGAGCAAATAAAAATGCACATCATGTGTGAATATAAAATGAAATGCAAATGGTCATACATTTGCCACAAGCAAATACAGGTTTTATCTGCCCCTGCTACCCCAAACCTGACGACATCATAGGGCTCAACAAGAAAGGGAGGAAAATGTCTTGCCGGTCAAAAGAGCTGAGGCCACAACCTCTTATCTACCATCTGTACCAGCATCGTCATTTGTGACATGCTGCTTCACTGGCTCCCTATCAAGCATCAAATCGACTTCAAGATCCTCAGCACTGATTATAGGTCATTTCACTTGCTATTGAGCCATTCATTGTATTCATCAGCCTAGAAACCGCCATCAGATATGTTCAGTACCTGCAATCACTTTGCATCGTTTATGTCACAGCTAAAGACAAATCTGTTCCGGTTAGCATTTCCGTCCATGCGAACTTATCTTTTATTGGTTCCTGTTTGCTTTGCGTGCTTATCAGTGCATGATTCAGTGCACGCTCTAGCCATAGGTCATACTAACAGGTGGCCACGAGCGTCAAGTTTGTTTTAGCATGGTGGCCTAAGCATGATGCACTAGTCTTTGAGTACTGATTCTCTTGCACGGAATTGCAAAGTGCCTGGACCGAGATCAAGTTCTCTTAGTACGCAATGCAAACAAACAATTGCTGTTTCTTTATTAATCAGATCATGTTAAAGCTCATTTTATGACAGCCCTAAGGAAACACGTCATTGAATCGTGCAACAGCAACCCATGCACATATCAGCGTGCCACAGGAAGTTGAATTCACAGTGACCCAAAGCACTGAGCAAAGCAGGAAAAACCATTCCAGGTTGTGCTGTCGGTCGAAGTTATGAATTGGCCATGCCATCTCAACGATCTGAATCCACAAGAGTACGCAACACAATAAGCTACATGGCGATTCGTCAGCACTCTAAACTAACCAGAGGACCATTCAGGGGACCATTTCGAGAGCTACAGCCACATGGGGTCAGGACAGGTAAGGCCTTAGGAACCATTTCATGGTTAGGGACTGTATGAAACATGACAGCACTACCATGACTAGCATGACATGGCTACCTACCCACTAATCCACAGGCAACCGTACCAATCCTACAGAGGTGTAGTTTGAGCCCAGATGAGCCAGCTGCTGCTCTATACCACGCTTGACTATTCTCAAAAGTGAGTGTGTAGTTGCACAGGTTAGCAGCCGGTTGCATAGGTTAGCAACCGATTGCACAGGTTAAATACTAAATAAATACTAGCTGATTTAACAACCTGTTTTGTATAGCGACAGAAGAGCCTTAATGGCTATCACTACCGCTTGCAGTGGCGATAAAGGATCGCCCACCATAAGATTCGAACTCACGACCTCGGGACCAAGGTCGTGAAAAGCAACCGCCTTACCTAGTGAGCCATTACGGCTCACCGGTTAATAGACCGACCGTGGAGTGCTAAATAAGCTGACTGGTTGCAACCGTTGCAAGGATATAATAGAACCATTAGTCGCTCCCTAGTTATAATCATTACAAACCCAGTATGTCACAATCTATGGCTTCGACCTTATAAAAAGTCTTCAGTAGAGAAATATAGGTACAACATCAGCCAAGCTCTCTAGTTAAGCTGTCTTGCATGGGGAATTTTTTAACATCCATCGAGGAGTGCATTCTAAAAGCTCTGTATGCTATGCTTGTGCTACTGAAAAACGAAGCGCCTGAATAGGGATTAAGTTTTCTTGGGGTGCCATACAAATGGAAAAATGAATAATGAATAATATTGAATAATATTTATAGATGAAAATGAGTAATATTTATTTACTTATATTCAATATAACATTTAACCCAAAATCTTGGCATTGCCGGTAATACTTCAAACAAATATTTAAATGGTGCCATAAACGGCTTGGGCGATATCAAGATTACACCTAGCCAATTGGGGCTGCAGATCATTGTAGATACTCCTATCCATGCAGGCACAAGTAACAGCCACGTTGGCACTTCCTGGTTAGAAAAGCTGCCGGGAGCAGTGCATGCCGACAAGCAAGATAAGCTTGTGGGGTCTCAAAGCAATATGATATACCCACTGCATCGCCGATAGCTTAATCGGGCTGCTTCCTGCTTCACTGGTGACGCCTTTGCACCAATGTGCATGCAAGCAATTTGAGGATAGATCTGCAATGTTTGCCTGATGCAAGCTGACTCGAACGCAACAGTTACCCCATGTAAATGGAGTCAATCAAAATCTATGCTACAATACACATCAGCTGGGCAGATAGTTTAAATTACGGGAACAGGCTAAAAAGTCCAGCAGAAGAAAATAAACAAACAAAAGGCTGCCCGAGGTTCAGAGGTCAGCTAAATCAGTGGCCATGACTGTCAACGAAACTTTATGAAAACAAGTGAAAAATCGGAACATAAGTTTATGCCAGCAGCTTGCGAAACAAATGCCTTTGCTACAGTCATGCATGTTTGGGAGTAATTAGCCAATCCCCCTCTTTCTGCTCTGCTTCCTCTGTAGCATATCTGCTCCCAAACGTTTGCTCTTGTTCTTCCCTTCTAGCTCTTTACTCTACTATGTGTATTTTATATCTGCCTTCTCTGTCACACTGTACCTGCGATATAAATCCTGTCCCTACAGTGGGAACATTAATACTGGCATCTTCATATCTGGGGACTGAGCTTCATGATTGAGCTTCAGCATGTTTGCTGATGGTTTGCAGAGATTACAATGCCCAACAGCATTTATAATCGACGGTTCATTTTCAAAGAGCCACATTTTCTTGTCTTTGCGATAGGCACACAATCCAGCATCGAGTTCTCAAGAAATCTCGAGTCCTTGAGACATTCCAATGCACAGAAAAATTTGATGGCACATGCTGGGTGGCCATACTACCTGCAGAATGCCCACATAATGGGCACAAGAGAGCCGAGCTGACATTTACTATTGTATACACATGGCAAAATATTTCTGCTAATGGAATCTATTGAAGCTCAACCTCAGGTCCGGTGTGACTAATCCTAATCTTTCAGGCGACATATTGCCCTTAGTGCTTTGGTTAGGGTAAATTAGAAGCACGAGAGTTCAAAGCTGAGGCCAAATGCTGCAAATGCCGTCTTCCTATGGTCTGATGAAAAAACGCCCTTCAATGTTTAAGAGACTGGCTGATAAAACACACAAAGTCAATATAAGTTGCATAGCTACTCAAAAAGAGGGAGAATCAGGAAAAACGAGAGAGTGAGAATGAGAAAGCAAAATAGAGAGAGAGATAGAGAGTGAGTGAGCTAGCAAATGAGACAGAGAGAGAGAGAGAGAGAGAGAGAGAGAGAGAGAGAGAGAGAGAGGGGGAGAGAGAGTGAGAGAGAGAGAGGGAGAGTAAGCTAGTGAGGCAGACAGACAGTCACGGAGATAGAAAGACAGACATGCACACACAGGCAGCACATAGGGAGTGAGAAAGAAAGGGAGAGAGATGAGAGGCAGGGATAGAGACAGAGACACACAGAGAGAGAGAGAGAGAGAGAGAGAGAGAGAGAGAGAGAGAAAGAGAGAAAGAGAGAGGGAGACAGGAAACAGACAGCCACAAAGTGTGTCATAAGAGTATATGCATGTGAATGAAAGAATTGAAAAGGGATAATAAAGAGCATGCACACACACACACACACACACACACACACACACACACACACACACACACACACACACACACACACACACACACAAACACACACACGCATACAAACAAACAAACCAGAAGTATGAGTAGTTGGGTACAGCAATGAGATTTTTTTATAGTAACTATAAAAAAGACATCACCACGAGGTCACCAGATAAATGCAGACTCCAGAGGAATCAGGGATCATGGGGCCAGGTGCAACACCAACAAGCTGCAATAGAGTTTCATCAAAGACGGTCGAACAAATGGCCGACGGCAGCAGTCTCCTTGAGTCACCGATTGCACAGTTGCACATATACCAGCCAATGCTGCAACTCATGCCGGGTAGCTGCAAACTTCAGCTTGAGAGGTGGTAACATGGGGTACCTATGGCTGGGCTCAGTCTAGGTGCACTTGCACTTGCAAAGCATCGACAGACCTGCAGCTCTCGCAGGAGGCTCTTCTTCCTCTCCTTGGCCGTAGAGCCGTTGAGGATGCCGCAGTCCCAGCCAATAAGGACCTTTGCCACATAGTAGAATCGAAATTCAGAGCTGCTCTCGATGTAATTGGCCCTGTACGACCTCGCCGTGCTGATTTAGTTCATGAAAAGAAAGCAGCAGCAGGCTTAGTTTAGCTATAACGCATAAGCTGTAGCTGCCCAAGCAATAGGGGGGGGGGGAGGTGGCAAGTTTGGCCTCTTTTATGCTAATGAAGCTAAAAGTTCTCAAACGGCTCTGGCAGCTACCTGCCAATGTATCTCCGTCTGTAATTCCACAAAGTCATAAAGACCATGTGGGTGCTTTGGAGAAGATGTGTTGCGCAGAGATGTGGTGCGCAGGGGAGTTTTGTGTAGCACACTCACAGCCTAAGAGGCTTTCGGTACGAATTCGGTAGCCAACAGACTTCGTCTCATGCAACAAACAGAAAGTGGGAAGCATAGCAGAGTCAAGAGAGCAGCTGGGGTAGTAAGTAGCATAGAAGTAGCAGCTCAGGACTGCTGAAAAGGATGTGCCATAGTCGGCAGTAGGAGAGTAGTTGTCGTTGCGTAAGAATTGTGGAAGCGAGTTCCACAGTCTAGGACCTGCAGAGCAAAAGCTTCTGTCGCCAACTTTCTTTAAGCGGAGGAATGGGACAGGTAATTTATTGTCCACACAGGACCTGAGGCCATGAACAGGCTGAAACTGATGCAGCAGCTCAGCTAGATACGAAGGAACGAAGCCGTGGCGGGCCTTGTGGGTCAGCGTAAGAACTTTGCTCTGTATCCTTTGCTCAACCGGCAACCATCCTAGCTCTTTCAGCAAAGGAGACACGCGCTCAAACCGCTGGGACTTGAAGACGACACGACACCTAAATTTCGAGCACGTGGTGATGGTCGCACAATAGCATCACCTATTAGAAGAGCAAAGCCTTTTAATCCAGCCACACGCTTAGGGTGTCCTATGAGCAGCAGTTTGGTTTTATCATAATTTAATTTCAGGAAGTTTTCCGACATCCAGGATCGAATATCGGCAAGGCAAGCATTCAGTTTCTCAGTTGCCGCAGCAGATTCCGACGGTTTGAATGACAAATACAACTGAGTATCGTCAGCATAGAAGTGATATCCCGCAAGCAACTAAAGTGGCCTAAAACCTACTCACCACTGAGAGCTTTTGCTCCATCCGAGCAAACTCTCTTCTGTGTGCTTGTGCGGCCTGATACTGTCTTAAGTCAGAAGTCGGCTTGTTTTTGCTTTAGATGCTTTCATCCGAGCTCAAAATCAAAACTGCTAGTGGTGCAGCTTATAAAGTTGACGTACCGGCTGTGCATTGCATTGCATTGCATTCACTGTCAGCTTCTAGTGTGTGTTTCTAATGCACTTTCCTCTTTCTGAAGACGTTGTTGTGGTTGCTCTTTTGCTAGTCCCATACTGTCCCATATCGGCTGTTCAGAGACTTGTGGTGGTGAAGCAGCTCAATTCTGTTCAAGCTAAACTTTTCCATAGCTTGCCTTTTATAGGCCACAAAAAATTGTCAAACCTAACCTTAACATTAAGCATAAGTAGCTTGCTCCTGCTGCAGGCCACGGTCTAATCAGGGTGTATCTAAACTACTATATTCTTTGAGAAGGTATCGTGAAAGAGGTGCAACCAGAAGGTATCTTGCCAGCAGCGATTGACTGTCTCGGTTATGGTCAAGGTTCATCATGCTGCCCTCTTCTAGAAGCGTTCAGCCAAACTTACAGATTTTCTGACTATGTCCTTACCACAAGGTCTCCATTCGCGGAATTTACCGTTTAGATCGAGCAGTACTGCAACACTCAATTGATCCACATTAGCAAAAGTAAACTACTTACAATACAGCATTAACGATGGACAACTTATGATTTGATCAAGTCATGCAGATAAACAAATGAGACAAATTGTATCACTTAAAAATATTCGGCCACATGTTCTTATTTCCAAACTCTCCTCGTGGTTGAAGATCTGACAAAAACTGCTTATCACTCTTGCCAACCTTGGGCCTTTGCTCTCTATCTATTCAACAACATGAGTGAATCGATAAAGAGCTTTGGAGTCAAAGTGAATGTAATTTCAACTCCCAAGGGATGCATGATATGTCTATCCTTCTGGATCCCTTGGGCATAGACCTGACCAGACGTTTACTAAGGGAGTCAAATTTATTTAAATTAAAAAGGGTAATTTAATGGGTTCATTTATGTAGCAGCTGAAGAGCCTTAACAGCAGTCACCAAAAACTTGCAGTGGGCAATATGGGTAAGGTGCTTGCTCTTCACGACCAAAGTCATGGGTTCGAGAGCTGCAGTGAGAGAGAGAGAGAGAGAGAGAGAGAGAGAGAGAGGGAGAGAGAGAGAGAGATAGAGAGAGAGAGGTAGAACAAAGCACACCACACAGCTTATACACGATGTGTGCCAGCTAAATAACTCAATGCTGCTAGTGGCTACCAACACGGAGGAGCCAGATTTTATGTATACACACACACACACACACACACACACACACACACACACACACACACACACACACACACACACACACACACCCCACACACCCCCCCACACACACACACATATATAATATATATAATTCACTTATATAGCGCCCCAAGAGAAATTAATCTCTATTCAGGCACTTAACATATGCCTCGGGGCTCGAGCCCACGACCTCAGTCAGACCTTAGTCGGGGCGAGGAACTGTATTCTTGCTGCAGCTTCCCACATTTACCCTTACAATGCCCGAATGACAAGTCAGTACAATTTAGCTAAGTGGCTGCAGGTGCCTGGTGTTGATTCCATTGCTGCCATCTCCCTCCTGCATTACACAATAATCCAATCTGCAGGCAGATTATGCAATCCAACACACCATACCGTTACCCACTCTATGGCCGAGGTCACGGGCTCGAGCCCCGTGTCATATGTGAAGCACCTGAATAGAGATTAAGTTCTCTTAGGGCACTATACAAATTAATTATATTACGGCAGTTTATAAGATTCTAGGTTGCAGAAGCTTGCACTTGTGCTGCAAGTAGAAAAAGAGCAATAGCCATGCTGCCACGCGTCGTGGGGAGCTCGAGTACTCGTAACAGTTTGAAGCAACCACTGCCCGATGCGCTTACCGTCTGTTGAGCGATTGAAAGCTGTTCGTAAGCTTTGCATCAGCCCGCTATCACGGACAGAGCAGAGGTGCGTTCGACGGAGTGCGTTCGAAGGCAGCTACACCTTTACATAGGCTGGTGCTCGAATGCTTTCCAGTATAGATACAGTTTAGTGACTAGAATAGGTGTGAATACACTAGAAACTTTATTATCAGATGCCTACTGATTTTCATGGTAACCACAAATTATATAAAGGACAAATCCATCACTATGAGTAAACATTTTAATCAAATTAGGGACTGTAGAGATAAGAATAAAACTGAGCACAGCTCAGCAAGAATTAAGAAAATAAAATAAATGCTACCCATGAACGTATATAAAAAATACTATTGTGCCATGTAAGCCCAAATTATCTTTTTAACAAGATTGTTAACGACAGAAATGTTAGATATTCACGGTACATCAAGCCATTGCTGACAGGCTTCATGCAAGTTGAGTTGTAGCAACAAAAATAGTAGATATTAATGTTAAATTAACCGATTATTGACAGACAGCATATAGGTAAGTTGAGTCACATCACACGAGACAAGGCTAGTAGCACGCTGTAATCCACGACACATAATGCCAGAAGGCTAAGAGACTTGGCACACTCGAATACAGGAAATTAGGGGTCGAACTACCAGACGAAAATCATATGCATGACACCTGCACTAGACATAATAAACACTATTGTTTGCAACTAGACATGCAAGCATTACATACATTCATTTGAAAAATGGGACCAACCTGAAAGCCATCGTGACAAAAAACACGCCGATGTAAGCACCGATGGTGAGTAGATATGCCATAGGTGCATCATAAGGTAGGTCCGGCAAGGAGCTTGAGATATCGATAAGCAGCAGGCTAGTGTTACTATAACTACCATAGTACATTTCTGTATTGTAAAACCAGCCCTGGATAGAGCAGAAGACAAAATGCAAATTAGTCAGCAGTCACCACATTACAAGTGAATACTAATCAAATGAGCATCTATACATAGCAAATGTGTAATAAATTACACTAGTCAACAAAAAAAGAGCAACTCCAAAATAGCCTGATAATACAACAAAGACGTGAACAAAAAATGATAAACTTGTTGGGTTTCACAGGTTCCCTCCTGTTCTAATGCCCTACCTATCTACTTTTATCTCTCTCCCCATATCACCACGACATCCCCTGACTGACGACATTTAAAAAGAAGCACTGTTTATTACAGCATTTAGCGGGTTCATGTGATTAGTACTCTGTGTGCTTATTCGTGCTGACACTGTGCATGCTGCCACTAATCATAATTGCATGTTGATCCTGTGCATGTCACATCTAACCATGTTATGCTTGTTGATATTGAGCATATTACCATTAACCATTCGATCATGTTTATTTTACAGCATATGTCAAGTGTCTAAAAAGAGATGAAGTTCTCTGAGCGCACTATACAAATGTATTATTATTAATTATTACAACATTATCCACACGCTTGCCCCATACTGCCGTCCTTCACTTTTTATGTTTTAGGCTTCTTCTTTCTTAACAAACAATGGTATCGGCTGTCCTTCGGCCGACGTAGTTAGTTCTTTCCAGCTGCACCAAGCTGCTACTTATAAGTTACTTGGTTCTTCGATGCCTAATGACTCAGCTATGCTGCCCACTTGCTATTTGCCATGTGGGTTGAAGTCGGCTGGCTACCGTATGTGCCACCGAAGGCTGCTTGGGCTATCAGTGTAACATCCACATTGTCATCATTGTTATGAGGAGTTACAGATGGAAATTCATTCACATGACACTCATTTCTTACTTACAAGCCTTGTAATGGCTAAGTCAACTAGTGAACAGACGGCTGTGCGTAGAACTCCTCTGCTCTGCCGCAGTCGATTCTTTCTTGGTGCTCAGCAGCTATAAACTTCAAGTTCAAAGAACGTATCATTGAAGCATCTGTGCTGGCTTAATTATTGTCAATTTCCAGGCCCTGTCATGAGTTTCATCGAGTGCTATACTTAAGGAAAGAGGCACCCATTTCACATGTAAAGTCTCCAGGATTACTTTTAGGATGCTTAAGTTTGAAAAGCATTCATTTTAAGTCGTAGCTAAACATGCCACACTTCATTTTACATAATCGAATGACCTACCCTAATAGGAAGAAGCTCCTTAATTTCTTTTAATAACTTTAATAACTTTTAATAACTCTCAGTTGGTAGGCATGGACTTCACTAAACCGGCTATAAATGAGGGGCATTTTCTTTCCAGTTGCAAGAAAGAGCATCAAGAAGGTCATGTCCAAGGGATGATTAGAATATTCGACCATCCTACACTTAGTTTCAGAACGGGTAAATAAGTTTAGATAGATTCAAAGCAGGGCTTTGTATTTGGAAAGTGTAATGCAACTAGTAGAGGTATCCCAGTGATCCAAGCCGTAGATAATAAACTCTTTACTGACCGCATGAAGCTTGGATAGCTGTTCTGTTGCTAGATTAAGCAGGCTCAGAGCCTTCACAATCAGAATGCCGAAATCTTGCGATGTTTAAGTATATTTACTGTTCGTAATACCTTCTATACCAGAGAGCTTCAATTATAGCAACTAAGCAACAGTCAAACACCAGCACTCTCGTAAAACTAGAATTTTTTAAACGTATTCTGAGAATAGTCACCTTGAATGCTTCAGATATGCTTTGTACTTCATCAAAATGTTTAGGTGGCTATGGCCTCAAATGATTTCTCCCTGATTTATTCATTAGTGAAAGCCAATCTTTACCTTGCTTTTTTCATCTCTCAGTGCTCAGTTGATATTGTGCTACTACAAATTTAGCTGAACAAGTAGTAAATGACCAAAGCTAACACTCTGGAGTACAGCACCGGGAAGAGCTTTTGCATTCAGTCCGGGTAATACTTTCAGTGAGGTACCGTACAATTGGTCAGCCCAGCAGTCTTTTCAGACTAAATGCTTCCCTACTCCATGACCATTTTTATAGCTTAATCTTTTTCTCATATGCCTGTATGTGGAAGCAACAACTTTTATCTAGCACTGACTGATTAAGTGACCAGCTCAGCATGCAGTTAATACTCTCTTAAAGGCACTAGACCACCCATACCAGCTATCTGGACTAGCTGTAGCCAACAGTAGGCAGAAGTAACCATATTTGCTGCAGCCTCAATCCCTCCAATCGGCCTTCCAGTGGCAAGGGACAGTGACTAAGGTGTCCTCTTTAACAACTGTATGACCTGCAAAAGCTCTATTCAAAAGTCTGAACCCACTGCTCGTCACCACGTTTGATCACAGTCCAAGATTAGAAACTGCTTTCTCAAGTGGCTGGCTAAAGATCTTATTAGCTCCATGGTTCTGTCTAGGCAGGCTTCCATATTTCAGTTTTGGATAGGGTACCAAAAAAGCCATTATGTAATGTATCTCTGTAACTCTGTAACTCCACAAAGCCATACAGACTACGTGGGTGTTAAGCAGGAGAGTTTTGTATAGCACAGTCACAGCCTAAGCGGCTTTCGGTACGCATTCGGTAGCCAACAGATCTCGTCTCACGCAACAATGAGAAAGTGGGAAGCATAGCAGAGCTGGGAGAGCAGTTGAGGTAGCGAGTAGCATAGAAGTAGCAGTTCAGGACCGCTGAAAAGGATGTGCCATAGTCGGCAGCAGGAGAGTAGTTGTCGTTGGGTAAGAGATTATGCCTCTACAGCTGATAATAAATATGCCTGCAAGGCTGGTCAACGAATTCAAGAGCTTCGCCCACGTGGCTTCTTTCCTGAAGGAGCCGAAGCAACTCTTGCTTGATCGAATGAGTAAAATTCTTATTCTGACCCTACAAGGCATGCCATGGCTTGGCTCCTTCACCCCTGGCTTAACTACTGCATTAGTTTCAGCCTCTTCACGACCCCAGGTCCTCTACACACAACAAATTAGCTACTCCATTCCACTGATTAAAGGTCGTTGGCAACAGAAGCTTGCGCCTTGAAGGTCCTAGACCATAGAAATCCCTTCCACAATTATTACTCAATAAACATATTCTCTCCAGCTGCCAACTGTGGCACATTCTTTTGCACCGTTCAGCAGTGCTGCTGCCATGCTACACACTTCCTCGACTACCCTCCTGACTCAGCTATGCATCTCACTTTCTCTATGTTACGGGAGATGAAGTCTATTGGCTACCATTTGGGCACCAAAAGTCGTTTAAGCTTTAATTGCACGACAGGAAATTCTCATCTGTAACAATCACTTCGTCCTTGTAACTTTGTGGAGTTACAGAAAAGTTTTAAGAATATATTTGTACTGCAGCATAAGAGAGCTAAATCCCTTTATAGGTACTTTACATAGGCTGGAAATCAAGTATGAAGTGGTTAGTGGCACGTACAGTGTCAGCACACATAAGCACACAGAGAACAATTCATCAGGACCCAGTGTATGCTGAAATGAACAGGTGGATTGTTAGCTTTATTTCTTCATGGGTCAACTCAGGCTGGTTAGAGGCACACTAAAAACGATCTGAATAAGAAGAGTGGGTGCTACGATGGCTGTGCCGATTGCAGAGTAGTTCTGATCGATAGGCTGGAACAAGAGAATGAAGGGATCTAAAAGTGAGTGAAGAGATTTGAAATCAATGTGCTGCTGGATGGGAAGCCAGCAGCTCAGATTGAAGAGAAGTCGTGTAACTCGGCAGCTGCAACTTTCATGAGAGACAAGCCTACCTGCAGAGTTCCGCACCAACTGCAAGCATCGGATTGCATCGGCCGGAAAACCTGCGAGTAGTGAGCTAGAAAAGTCGTGATAAGATGTCATATTGGCACAAGCCAGCTTGGCCGTCGTATCCTTGTCTAAGCAGATCCCAATTTTGTGATTGTACGAAGCGCAATGCAGGCACTCACACCGTAATGTATACATAGATAAGGATACCTTAGCCAAATTAATCCACACGATTATGATATCCAGATTTCTGGAGTCTTCTCCTTGCAGGAACTTCTACCTGTGCAATAAGCTGCTTACAGGTGGTGCAAAACTTGGCAGCTAGGCCGGTCTGTCTTGACGCTGCAACTGCCACATTGCACCACTTCTCTTTGACCTGCACTGGCTTCCCAGCAAGCAGCACACCAACTTTTAGGTCCTGCCACCCACTAATGGAGCTCCTTCATTCTCTTGCTTTTCGATTACCTATCCGAAATACTCAATACCCAGTCTTCCCCTTGTACCATCCATCATTCTGACTAAGGTCATTTAGGTAGGCCTCTAACCAACAACAAATCCCTGGAAAGGTGCATTAGGTTCCTATGCATCCAACGCTTGAAATTCGCCACTACCTCACATCATGACATCCCCTGACTAGAAGACATTTATCATTAGGCTAAAATTCCATTCGATCCTTATAGCATTTATCAGTCAGTGTTAGCTGCAGATGTGCATGCCATTACCACCAATCCAAAGACATCGAGAACGAGAATTAACCCTATGGGGTTGAACACAAATGTATACTTATTATAATCATTTACACGAAAGAGACGTGTTTCTAGTAATTCAAGTGAGATGCAAAGGCTGGAGTAAGTTGCTGGTGAAGGAAGATGCACGCAGCAAAGACCAAAAACAACTTCACAATCCGAAGAGTCATATTCGCACAGCCACTGAGCATATGAAACATGGCACGGCCAGGATCAGCAAATTTTTGGCAACAGGCTGATTTACCCAGGTCAGTCAATTCCAAGGGATTGCTTATCGCAAGGGGCATGCCACGAAGCCGTTCTGGCTCGAGAACAATAACCTGGTATATGTGTAAGGAAATGGGTTACTGGGCTGAACCTCTCAATTACGGCAGTAGTGTAAGGCCATGTATAGTATACATTTTTTCGAGCACATAGGGTTCAAAAACAGTAGCTAGGCTTCAACCATATGGCCTAACTCCCATTGAGTTTAAGTAATAACACAAAATTACCTTTACTAACAAAAAGGCTCAGTCAACGGATTGCACAAAATCAATGGCACCCACAAACAAGTGTCAGCATAGCGAGTATTCAGTCTAACTGATCAGTATCGATGGAAACCCAAACAGGCTAACTTGGCAGATAGAACGCAAATCGTCTTCACACAAAAGAAAAGAGAAGCTTTCATCAGTACAGTGGATGGTGCTGCCGACATTGGAGCATAAAAAAGATGCAAACCCAATACAAAGGCTGCTACAGAAGGCTGAGATTCTGCTCAAATGGTCAACATACAAGAAACAGTTGCTAAGTGCCAGACCCACAGGTAGAACTGAAAGCAATGCAGAAAAGCCGGGACTTTCGAGAAACACAGACATGACTCTATGAGAATCACTGGTCAATTGCATCACAAACGTCAAACAACGATTAGTAGGAAGTAGGAGCATGCAGCCTCAAGTAGCACTACGCTAGCTTACTTTCTGTTACATTTCGCTAGTAATAGATTGCTAATTACCTGTATAAAGTAGTGGGGCTAGAAATTTCAGTGGCAGCAACAACATGATAATATCCACAATGACAATGCGCAGGTCAGTCGCAAAAGTGCATTTACTTGGCCAGTCAGGAGGTCCATGGCTGAGAAACTGTTGTTATAATAAGGAGCCGGATTTTTGGCATCATAAAACCTATGCACCAGCTGAGGCATAAACAAGAATAACAAAATGATGAATCCAATGAAGAGATTGGCTAGGAATAGCCATCGCAGGAATACGAAGTAGGCCGTGACGTCAGTCCCAAAGTGACCTTGCAATACCTTTAGATGACCTCTCCAAAAACCAAGTGTATAAATAGCACCTGATATCTGACTTCGTGCCTGACGTACTTTCTGCAACACGACAGAACGTGAGGTTTGTATGTATACATTATCAAAGCAAAGGCACTAACAGTAACAGCACCTGTGCAAGAAAGTGTCAGTTGGAGGATGCAGCAGAGCAATGTTGGTTTTACTTAAAAAAACATGTGGGAGCTGGGATAACTTACAGGTTCGTTTTGAGAAATGGGTTTGTATTGCAAACGTGCAAATAGCGGCAGTAGCAGTGAAGAAAAGCAGAGTGCACAATAACAGGAATTAGGTTTGATCTAACTCTGGGGTAAGCATCAGACACCATGCAAACCATTAACAAAATGGCTGCACACTTGACTGAGTAAATCCCTTCAGCAGTCTGCTATAGCAGGTAAGGTATACATGCTTATTTTACTAATTATGATAGAGGTGGAAGAATGGATCTACTAGACATAATTTTTTGTTTCCATACCCTTTGCATAATGCAGTGCTACTGGGGGGGGCAATTGCATATTGTATAACTTCTGATCTGTCAGTGTAGTGAAGGAGAGAGACTCCATCATTTGCAGCCGATTTTTGGATTTGCAGGAGCTCTTTGTCTTTCTTCGGAGGTCCAGTAGGCTTCATGCACAGCAATCTAACCTGGATCACATGCAGTTTTGAGAGAAAAAAGAAAGGGAAGTTCGACTATTGAAAAGGGATTATACCTGCAGGGCAATAAGGCCACACACTGACACAAGCAAGCAGATAATCGGGCAGAGCTGAACGCTGCACGATGTTAAAGCAATGTTCCTGACTTGCTGCAGCAGTTGCTATAGCAGTTGCTATATTGTAGCAGCAGCAGTAGCAGCAACACAGCCCAGGTGCTGCTGCCACTCAGCTGAAGGCTCTTTGCACTGCCTCTACAATGCCTATATAGTTGCTGAAGGCAGTTTCTTCTCTTGTCAGCAGGCTTGCTTGAGAACTACAGGGCTTGCCAGTGAACCACACGGTCTGCAGGCTTTCTTAAGAATCAGCTGCTGTTCTGTGGCAAGGGTGCAGCACCTGCTTAGCATGGGTGAAGCACCAAATCTAATCTTTGTAGCGTACAGCTTTTGTAGCCGTGCATACATAGCACAGGCAACTACAATTGTCTAATTATACCAAAAAATAATCTTGGTTGGAAGACATCACGAATGTCAGTATCGATTCATACTGTCAAGGCACGCATGGTACGACAGCAAACCACTGTGCTTTAAAGCATAAGCTTACAGCATCGAGGCCTGACCGTAGCCTCATCAGAGTCTCTATGTTGCTTGTTCCTTCATTAGTGAACTTTTCCTTCATCCGATTCCTGAAATAAACAGCAACGATCCAGCACTCCAGCAGCAATTGTTGAAAATTCAAAATGCAGGTTTTAATTGCTAGTGACTGTCGCGAACAGTGAGAAAGGTGTTGCTGCGACTTGCCCCATTTGCATCAGGATAAGCCTACCCCAGCAACTGACCCTAATCTGATTCATCTCGGCCATAGCAGATCACTTACCGTTTCAGGACCTGGAACATCTCAACTTAACTTTTATAAGATGCTACTGAAATCATCAGCAGCTTTCTCAGTTTTCACTGGACTTAATAATAATGATAGGGATAATAATAAGTCGTTCGTATAGCAAGCAATCGAAGGTACAAGCATGGGTCCACTGGTGCCGAAGTTACACAAGCCTGGTGTGAGCATACAAGGGTGATGGTGTAGTGGACTGGTGAGGCTCAGCCCCCTGGGCAGGAGGAGGCAAGTGTCTTTGCCATATTGACATATTGGGGCTGTTGATAGGATGCTTGCTTTCGGAGCTGGAGACCCAGTTTCAGCTCTAGAGACCAAGGACATGCATCATTGCAATGTCGACAGAGAGCTCAGCGAAAGCCGTTAGCACTTGATTTACCCTCGAACTATATTGCTTCATGGTCATACCTAAAAACACATCAACCAGAACGACCATTGCAGCTGTATCCAAGGCACCTGCTGCCTACGCCTTTAGGAGAATGGGCAAAATGCCTTGCTATGTCAAATGTATTTGATCTAGCAGGCTTCAAGCTGGTGGCCTACTTCCAAATAATAAAAACCTTGGTACCGACGGCCTGTTTATTGCCTATCACAGTAACACCTTTTTAAAGCTGATCCTCCTACACGGTCAAACTTGTGTACGACCCACTAAGAAAATGTCAGCAGTAGAACAAACATAATGAGCAATGCTACTCTTGACCGACTTCTTAAATGATCGTTCTGGTTGGAAAAGTGTTCATATAAAAGTTAGATCGTGTAAAACCAACTTAACACCACAGAATAAATGGGACTTGAAGGGTTACACTGTTACATTGCATAGCTCCACATGCACGTGAGTGACAATACTTGTACAAACGGTGGGTAACTTCGCCTATGCATCCAGAGGTCGAATCGCTCTAACCCATCGAAAGCGGAGCATTAAAACAAGCCAAGGACCAGCCTTAAGCATACAGCAAGGTACGCATTGTTTGGCAGGTGCTGGGGTAGTTCAGCATCCAACTGCTTGAAGAGGTACTTGTGGGAGCATCAGATCGAATCCGTGCACAAATTCGGCACACCAAAACCCAGGTGAAGTCTCCTCACATCCTAAACGGTGGCTGCTTTAAAACAGAAGTCTCTTCAACCCAATGTGTGCTGCCCACTTGAATCACATCTTTGGCACACACAGCTGCCACCTGGTCAAGCATGCGACCATGATTAAGCCTAAGAGAGAGTTCAACTTTGACCTTGCCAGAGGCAACCAGTAGTAAGATGATAAGCTACCCGTAGACATCTACGTTCGGTTGGGGGTCCACGTGGGCGATGGCCCCTATGCAACTGGCATAACTGAGTCGTTTACAGATGCTTATGACTACAGTGCAGCAGGGCGCCGACCAATCAATAACCGAGTGCTCTCCTGGCGAGGGCATCCATCCCTTTTTGCGTCAAAAAATATATCATTCATTTACATTGTGCCCCAAGAGAACTTAATATTTACTCAGGCACTTCACATATGCCTCGGGGCTCGAGCCCACGACCTCAGCCAGACTGTGGCCGGGGGAGCACCTTAACAGCTGGACCAAACTAGCTCGGCTCGGTCAACTGTGGACAGCCCTGTATAGAATCGACGTCAAAGGCAAGCCGGCTGAGTGACACCCACATCCGGCAGCAGTGATAGCAACTTAAGAGTTAGGATGGTGCATCACTACCGAAAACAGCTTCGAAGTCATCAGTACGGGAGACAGGCACTAGTGCGAATCTCAGTCGTCTGACAACACATTACGGAACTTCAGGGTCCTGCTCTGGCCGTCCTCGGGGAAGCAGGCGATGAGGCAACCACCTAAATAGAATCGGTGTCAATAGATCTATGGGCAATGCCTGGTTGGAGAGTAGGCCTCGACTTAGCTGTATGTGGAAGGAGAACGAGTAGGCCAAGACGAGTAGGCCAGGAGGAGCTTTAGACCCAGGGAAGCCAAGGCAGCAGCAGCAGCAGCAGCAGCAGAAGCAGCAGCAGCAGAGGCACTGGAAGCTGGACGCCGTGACCCAGTCGAGCGTCCGCTGCTACTTCAGATACATTACAGACGAAACTCCTTGCCATGCAAGCTCAACCACAGATTGCCTCAATAATTGATGAAGGGCAGCTCGATTAAAAAGATCACCTCAGGAACTGCTCGTTTAAAGGACGACACGACAAGCGACGAAATGTCAACACAAACTTGAAGGGTTACAAGCAAAGCAGCTTGCGAGCAGAAGCAGAGGTCCATGAGAACCAACTTTTTAAATCCCCATGAGCAGAGACAACGATTCAGGTTTGGGAGCCTCGGTTAGCACATGTGGCGTCTGCACACTGTTGCTCTATCTGCAGTGGGCTAGCTTTCTCCGCACACGGGCAGTGAACGTCCGCGCAAGCACCTCACGAGAGCACACGCAGTTACTAGCGTGTCAAAACTCACAGAATCCTTCGTTTTTGGTTCAAACTTAGTGTGGTCATCGACTTAAGCTCTTCGGGGTTGCGAACAGGGTCACCATCCGTCACGTCCGTGGGCGGAAGTACTTCTGTAATGTCCAGCTGCCTTAGTAGATCCTGCTCGCGCCGGAACTGGTTTCGCCTCAGGGTGCCGAAGAACTTTCGCGACATTCGGCGTGACCTGGCCGTTTCGCGTCTGTTGGGCGATTCGGCAGCTGCATGCCCTGGAAAATGACCGGTTCGCTGGGCTACAATCTACAAATCCCGCGCTTCTGAAACGTAAGCCCGTCAACGCATGCATCGGGGACGGCTTACAGCTGTCGCGCTCTTCCACCGCCAAGCCGTCGGGTTGGGCCTGGGCGCTGCTGTGGGCTCGTCCGACGCCGCCCGCGGTGGCGACAACGGGGGGACCCGCGTAGGTACCATCTCTGGTCTCCTCAGTGAACATGGCGTTTTTTCTCACGGCTATTCAGTTGCGGCACGTCTGCCAGCGTCGGCTTCGACGTCGAGAGAATTGCACGTCAATGCTCGGCCAACGTTGAATGCAGGGCTGCGGCAAATACGAATGGAAGGTCTCGTAACGTGCTCTGAGAGATAATAGGCAGCGACTAAAGTCAGACAGCCCAGCAAACTCGATGTCGCGCGCGCGTGCGCTCTTTACTCACAAATCGCGGGTGCGAGCCTCTCAGCTGGAGCTGGGGGAGGAGGCGAGTGCTCCCCGCACGGCGTGGCTGTGGCTCGATTACAACGAGTGTCGCAAAGAAATGAAAGGGAACACACCGGCGAAGCAGGTAGTACGTCTATATCGACGGTGAGCCGTGTATCGGGGGCGTCCCGGAACGCACAGCAAAGTGAGCGGTACGCAGAACTGATAAGGCAGGAGGGGGAAGGCCCACGCAACGCTTACAGCAACCCCAGTACAGTGACTTTTTCCAGGTCGATGGTCACGGGGGTCATCATCATCTCGCGCTTCCTGTATATCGGGTGGCCGGCGTAGGCCGGTGGCGCAGGTTGCTGTTGCGGCGACCAAATGTTGTCCCACGCGATCTGAGATAGTGCGGGTAGGAGTAATAGATTATTTTTACCCAGACTAGGTTCGGTTCGCTGAAAGGGGACGGCTGTAATGTGATAAGGATCACCGGCTAGGCCGAGGTGTGACCAATGGGCGTGACCGGATATGAAATGACGCGAGGTCACTGGAGCTCTTTGGTAACGGAAGTCGGCCGATTAAGTCATGTGTTGGACGGCTCCCTGTTTCGCCGAGTTATGCATCTGGATGGGTGCAGGCGTGCTCCGGCGATGCGGCTACGCACGCAAGGCAACCGGTACCCAAGGCCCGAGCGGAGCTGGGTAGCACGCTCGTTGTTACTGCTTGTATGTTCCACGTACCCCCTGCAGCGAGTTGTTCGTGGCCTCCCTTCGTGAGCTGGCGTCTTCGGCGAGCTGAGATGTACCGTGCAAGTGAATCCCCGTTACAGCAGCCGATGTCGTACCAATCTCGTCTTGGCTGGTACTTGTGTGGATTTTCGCTTGTACTCAAGATTGCTCCTGACCGAGATTGTCCTCCCCGTAGGGAGAGTTGGCCACGTATTTCCTGTGCCCCCCGAAGCGCAATATACCAAGGACCGCCGTAGTTTCGTTTAGTTCCCCTTTGTTGTTGGCGCATGCGATATTACAATGAGGTTTAACATGGCGGCCGCTCGTCTTACCCTAGCTCAGCGGCGTGGCCTGAGCATGACGGGGGGGGGGAATAGTATCTGCCCCTTGATCTTGGCTACATACTTACCGATCGAGACGGTTATGTAGTGAATATTGTGCCTACCACACCACTCGGTAACTATAACACAGTAAAAATGGCTGACCTACTAGTGCATAGCGCCAGCCTGGCCAACTGGCGACGGCATCTGGCGTAGAAGGTTGGGGGGGGGGGAGATTCTAGGCCGCGTGTCAGTACAAATCCAGCTACGAACAGTGTCTCGTATGCATCGCTTCTAATTCACCCGAGACTCCTCGTAATGGCTACTGCCGAGTACTGCATTATTGGCCAAGCTGGGCTGTTCTGGTTACTTTCGACATCAGGGAGCGAACGGTCGCGATAGGCAACGAAACACTCGAGCTGGTCGGATTCCCGGCACCACGAGGTGTGTGGTTCGCGGTGAGAACGCGAGCTACGGTAGAGATGGGGCCAACTCCGAGCACATAGTTAGCTTTTCGGTCGACTTTTCAGCCTGTGGGAAATGTGCGGCAGGGGAATACCTATTTGATTGTGCCGCATAGTGAAAAGCTCAGTTGGTGGGACCTGTCGGCTGCACGAGAAATAGTCGTCACTGGCTGTTCAGACATTCCGGTGCTGATTGTCAATGTCACTGGTAATCCAGTGCAGTTACCTGCCGGCATGAAGATAGGGAGTTTGCACCACACACGTTGGGCTGGTTTGGACAAGAGGTTACTGTACACGCCCCGACCGAGGTCAAGATGACTTTTTAATTGCCGAGGTTGTGGGCTCGAGCCCCGTGGCATATGCATAGCGCCTGAATAGAGATTAAGTTCCCTCTGCGAGCGATAAAAATGTATTATATATGCCCGTGGTGGCACACTAGGTAAGGCTGTTGCTTTTCACGACCTCGGTTCCGAGGTTCGCATCCTGTGGTGGGCAATCCTTTATAGCCGCTGCAACCGGCGGTGATAGCTTCTCTCGATTCTTTGTGCAGAAGATAGACAAAATCAGGGAATCCATCCCTGCGACGACAACCTTCCCACTAGAATGCTGTTCCTCGGTTCCTGGCTGCGCCTCAATGTCTGCATTTAAACAGGTCACCAGTGACATAGTCCTAAAGCTCGTATCTCAATCAAAGAAGACAACAAGTCCACTGGACCCTATTCCCACTGTCCTGCTCCTACGTTGCATTGATCTGCTGCTGCCATGCATAACCAACATCATTAATATGTCATTAGCCTCAGGTCAGGTCCCAGCACCTTTCAAAAAAGCTGTAGTCAGGCCACTTCTCAAGAAAGCTACACTAGACCAAGAGAACTTAAGCAACTACCGCCCAGTCTCCCTTCTACCATTCCTATCAAAGACACTGGAACGGGTCGCGGCAGACCAGCTGAACTCGTATATCGAAACCTCACACCTTGCTAGTAAGTTCCAGTCTGGCTTTAGAGCTAATCACTCCACAGAGTCAGCATTGCTTCGGGTATACAACGACCTACTTAGGAATGCAGACATGGGTAGAGTGTCTCTTCTTGTTTTGCTCGATCTTTCGGCAGCTTTTGATACCATCGATCACAAAGTACTTCTAGAGCGCCTCTCATCTCGCCTGGGCATCACTGGCACTGCTCTGCAGTGGTTCAGGTCCTATCTCAGTGGGAGACTCCAGAGTGTTGATGTGAATGGACAAAGATCATCTGAAGTACCTCTAAAAAATGGAGTACCTCAGGGCTCTGTGCTAGGTCCGGTCCTTTTCACCGTCTATACTCTCCCTCTCGCTGATGTGATTGCCAAGCACAATCTAGGCTTTCACTTCTATGCGGATGACACTCAGTTGTACCTTTGCTTTGATCCCTCCCAGCCTTCGAGCACCTCAAATTCTCTCAACTCACTTGCTGCATGCATTGATGACATCCGATCATGGATGGCAGCAAATTTTCTAAAACTAAACGATGATAAAACTAACTTACTAGTTATGGGCAAACCTAGTGTTATTCAGAAATTGGAAAGGCTGACTTTCAAAATTGGCTCTGCCAGCATATCTCCAGTTGCATCAGCTCGAAATCTAGGTGTCATATTCCAAAGCGACCTCTCGTTAGACGACCACATCAGCTCCACAGTCAAATCAGCCTATTTTCAGCTTCATAACATTGCTAAAATTAGGGCTTGTTTAGATAAGGATACCACGTCCAAGTTGGTCCATGCATTCGTGACATCTCGTCTCGACTTCTGCAACTCACTGCTTACTGGCCTACCAGCATGTGCGATCAGGCGATTGCAGCTGGTGCAAAACTCTGCAGCTAGGCTTGTCTGCCGTGAGCGTCGCAGTTGCCACATTACTCCACTTCTCGCCGACCTGCACTGGTTACCAGTCAAGCAACGGATTGACTTCAAGGTTTTGTCGCTCACTTTTAGGTCTCTTCATTCTATGGCTCCAGCCTATCTTTCAGAGATACTACCCCATCAGGCAAAGCATCGTACCACTCGCTTTTCGGAATCCAACAGTCTAGAAATACCTCGTACAAACCTTAAATCCTTTGGAGACCGTGCATTTAGCTCGTATGCTCCCACAGCCTGGAACTCCCTCCCGACCTGCATCAGAACATCCCCTGACCTGACCACATTTAAAAGAAACTTAAAAACATACCTATTTAGGACAGCATTTAGTGGGTCCTTGTGATTCGTCCTCGATGTGCTTATGCGTGCTGACACTGTTCATGCTGCCACTAACCACATTTGCATGCTGACCCAGTGCATGTAACCCCTAACCATGTTATTCATTTTGTTTGTTTTTCAAGCATGATTTTACTTACTATTCTATTGCGTATCACTTTGCAGCAAATGTAAAGCGCCTAGAAAGAGATTAAGTTCTCTGAGGGCGCTTTATCAAGTGCAATATTATTATTATTATAGCTGTAAAGGCTCTTCTGTCGCTATGCAAAAGTGGTTGTTAAATCGGCTAGTATCTCTTTTATAATCCATTTTTATTGCGCCATAAGCGAACTTGATTATATATATATATATATATATATATATATATATATATATATATATATACATACATATATATATATATATATACACTAACTCTCAGCCGGTCAGCGAGCCAGCGGCCTGTGGCTGCAGAATGCTCCAGTTCGGAGGGCCCACGGGCTTGGCTGCCCAAAGTTAAGAAATGGGTAGTATCCTGCAGCGAGACACGATGACGGTCGATCGATAGAGTTCGACCTTACCGAAGCAAAGCTCTCTGGCGCCGAAAAGGAGTTGAGCTATTGCGGAGTATCTTCGTTATGAAGAATATCGAGTTGTGAGAAATGAAGGGCGTGAGCCATACGATTTACGTTGGTTCGGCCCGACTGATACGAGTAAGACCGTACCGTCTACCTCACATGCTTAAACCTGAGATTTTTCGTCTGTTAGACAAGATGCTGGAGCAAGGGGTGATTGAAACGGCCAACCCACTTTGGTCCGGTCCAGTCGTTTTGGTGAAGAAGAATGACGTTTCGTATAGCTTTTGCATGGACTACCGGAAGCTGCACGCAGGGACCGAAAAAGACAGTTATCCCTTGCATTAGCCGGACGAGGCTTGCCAACTTCGGGGAGGGGGGCTACGAAGTATTTTAGCACGCTTAAGTTGTCCTCAGGACACTAGCAGACACCGATGCATCCCGACGATAGGCAAAGACCGCATTTGCGACTTATAAAGGTCAGTTTCAATTTAGGATGATGAGTTTGGCCTGTGCAACGCCGTGGGTCTTTCAAACGAGAAATGCTCGCCGAGCCTACAGTGGATGACGTGTCTGATTTATATTGACGATCTATTAGTATTATATCGGAACTTCGAAGAACGTCTCGATTGCTTGACGTAGGTGCTCGACAGGCTGCAACAGCATCTGTTGAATTTGAAGCCTTCCAAGTGCCACTTCGCACAGTCACGCGTGCGTTACTTTGGTCACATTCTGTCAGCCGCAGGGATGCAGCCAGACTCTAACCACATCACCAAAGTAAGGAATAATCCCGTGCACAGGTATGTGTGGGAAATTTAACAGTTCCTAGGCCACTTATTACCACAAGTTTACTCCGTACTTTGCCACGATTGCTACCCATTTAAGCCAGCTACTGCTTAAGGGGAAGAACTAAATGGTTACCAGAGTGCAAAGAAGTATTCATGGTGTTCTCCACCACCTTAGTTCGGTGTCTATCTTAATTTTCCTCGACTTAGAGCTAGCGTTTTGACTCCGTACCGAGGGATTACTCAAGGCGCCGTACGGAATACGAAGGGAAGAAGGGAATGAGCACCCCGTGTCGTACATCAGCCAGTGTAGTGTAAGGGTGCATTGTGACCACCAATCCTTGTCTTGGGTGCTCAACAGGATACCAGACTCAACTCAATATAAAAAATGAGCTCTCACACTCCACGAGTATTGCCTAGAATTTGTCTACGGCCTGGGGGGGGGGCAAATTTAAATGCTGACGCGCTCTCATGCCTAAACAAGGCAAGAGGAGGCCCAGGTTAAGAAGCAATGGGGGCCCGTCCGGACCATGAATTTATTGCCCAGGTCCACAGTACGGATCCCCTCTCCAAGTCAGTACTATTATCTTTGAGTGGCAAGTCAATTGCTGGTCAGCCGTCGGACCACAGGCGATATATCAGCACCTAGTCAGGAGCTTCCTTTATGCAGGCGAACGGCTGTCTATAAAAGGTTGTGTCAGGGTGAAGGTGCAAACAGTTGGTTATTCCTAATTCCCAAACGGAAGAGATACTAAAGGAGTGCCACAATGGCTTCTTTGGGCACACCCGAGGGCTCCGTGAACGCTGAGTAAGATCCAGGATAAATACTTCTGGCCAGGTATGGCAAAGGAGGTGAACGACTGGATGAAGACGTGTGGCAAGGCACTCGCGAAAACCACAGTCAACGTGCCTGAGAGTACTTCTATGTAGCATTCCCGTAGGAACGCCATTTCAAAGGGTAGCCATGGACGCAGTAGGTCCTTGCCTGTGACAAAAGACGGAAATCGCTTGTTGCTGGTCTTAAGTGATTAACTCACCAAGTGGCCAGAGGTTAGGGCTATACTCAACCAAGCGGTCCTGACGTATGCCTTAGGTCTTCGTGGAAGACAATGAGTGTTGACAAGGGAGAAGCTTCTCTCTTCTCTCTGGTCCTAATTTCACATCGAGCACGGTAGAGCGGGTCGCTTGGTGAGTATTAACCACATTTGAACCTCTCCTCACTTCACCACAGATGGACGACTCAGTGGGGCGGTTCAAGCGAATCTTGATCGAAATGCCTTTACGATGGTCGCAAGTGGCCGGCAGCTCAACTGGGATACGTACGTACGCACCCTAAGTGTTGCTTGCATATCGTACGAGCGTGCACGAGTCCATAAATTGTTCCACGCCGTTTCATGCGATGCTCGATCAAAAGGCCTGCCTGCCAATAGACCTGGTTCTCATTGTCGACAACGAACCGGCCACAGCTGAGGAAGACTTCGCTCTCGCGGTCCACGAACGACTGCTTGGAACTTCGTGGAGCCGCTGCTGCTCGTGCAGCCAGCCCGAGCAGCAGCCATAGTGCAGCATAAGATGCAGTAAGGCCGTGGCGCCTGGCCGACGATGCTCAAAGAAGGCGATCGCGTCACCCGAATGTCACACCAGATCCACGTCGCGGAAGGACGCGTAAGCTGCAGCATCTTTGGCAGCGTCTCTTTAAGTATAGAGTCGCGTGCTGAGACTAATTTGCTTGTCACAGTTGAGGACAGCGGTAAGCATTAGTGCGTACACATCAGTTGGTGCACACCTGCCTGGATACGACCGCTACGACCCTATGGACGTCCGAACCTACCCGAGTCGTCGTCGTCGAAGGAGGAACGGCGAACCTCTGCATCGGCCCCCTCGACCAGAGCTACGCCCACGGCCATGGATGTACCTCAGCACGAGGAACACACAATGGCTGGCAGTCTCACCGCTGCTCCTGACCAGAGGAATAAAGAGGCAAACAGGCCAACTACAGCGCCGCGACTTCCCGCTTACGAATTTCGAGCTCCGAACCAATGATGACCTAGCGAACTTCGCTAGCAGCATGCAGGGCCTCGGCTAGAATCTTTTTTCTAGAAGACTTTTTTCTAGGAGTTTTTTTTTAGTGCATCACTTCATAATGCAAAATGTCACGACGCACTGTCAGGGTAGGGATAATGTCAGATTATTCCGTAGCTGCTTTTTGCACGCGGGCGCTTAGCAGATCCGGTAGTTCAAAGGGCAGATCAGAGGTCGGATCTTTCGGTTAGCGTAGCGCCAGTCGGGCTTGATTTTAGGTCGCATAATAATAGCTCGGGCCAAAAAGCACCTTTGTCCTCGAGAGCAGTGAGAAAGAGGGCGCAACAGTTGCGGTAGGATCGTGAAGAGGAGGGCTTGGCGGCAGCGGCGAGGCTCAAGAGCCGACCTTGGCATTTCTGCCTGTCGCATCGGCCTGCACTTCGCAAGAGCGGCTGATCGATGTCGGCGGGCTTGTCAACCGAGGCCCCAGCTCAGTCAACAGTCAAGGAGGATTACTGTTAATCTTTCATTTGGCACTTGAGCTGGACCAGGTTGCTCATCGGTTGTTGAGAAACCGTAGTAATTCTTTACCGAAGTGATCCGCTGCATCGGGCCCAATGCCGCTAAGCTCCTACCCTTCTGTCCCTGCGAAATATTTAAGAATGCATATAACAAATAATAAGAATAATTAAGGCGATGCTCGTTCGAGGTTGCTGCCGCCGCCGTCCGTCCGGCCGTTGCCACACTCGTTTCTGCCAGGTCGAGGGGTGTGGGCAGGCGCTCACGCCAGCAATGTAATGTAATTAAATGTAATGTATCTCCGTCAGTAACTCCACAAAGTCATAAAGACCATGTGGGTGTTACGTAGGAGAGTTTTGTATAGCTCACTCACAGCCTAAGCGGCTTTCGGTACGCATTCGGTACCCAACAGACTTCGTCTCACGCAACAAAGAGAAAGTGGGAAGCATAGCTGAGTTAGGAGAGCAGTTGAGGTAGTGAGTAGCATAGAAGTAGCAGTTCAGGACCGCTGAAAAAGATGTGCCATAGTCGGCAGTTGGAGAGTAGATGTCGTTGCGTAAGAATTGTGGAAGCGAGTTCCACAGTCTAGGACCTGCAGAGCTAAAGCTTCTGTCGCCAACTGTCATCAACGGCCACGGGGAAGCGAGAGGCAGCGTCAGAAGGAGAATTCCGCGGACGCCGCCGAATACATTCTTAGAGCGCCTGTGGCTCACATTTTGTGTAGTGTGCGTACACAAGCACACACACACACACACACACACACACACACACACACACACACACACACACACACACACACACACACACACACGCACAGACACACACACACGCACACACACACATACATAAATATATATATATATATTCGTGCGTGCGCGTGTGGTCCCGGCGTCGGGATTTAGCGCTGGATGGTAGAGTTTATAGTTAGCCGCCTCTGGCATGAAAGCGGAAGAGGGGGATTGCATTCGTTAAGCGAAGCAGCCCTCCGTTTAACTGCCTTCAAGTAAGGTAGAAGCGGAGCCCGGTTCCGGTCAGGAGTCAACGTCCGGTGAAGCGACGATCGGCACTATCGGCGGATGCCGCTGCACGCCTGCCTGAACCGACGTCGCTAGTAACGTGCTTTACTGTTCGGGCCCTCTGTCTGTGTGAGTCACGCCCGAGCATAGACGCAGCTGACCTAAATACGGGAAGATATTTCCCGGTAAAAAGTGTTTGTCTCTGTGAGAGCTTGCATGGAATGCGGCGACAAGACCAAACTAGACGCGCAGCGACATTATTCGCATGCAAATAGAGTTGTGCACAATCCCCTGTTGGCGATTTGCGACTCGATCCAGCACACGCCAACGAACTCGCGACCCTTAAGGTAACGACAGGTAGGATCGCACCGGCGAAGCTCTCGGCGGGGCGACCTACTTACTTCGCGCTCGCGCTCCAAGCGTCAGTCGGGTGTGGACGAAGCACTTCAGCTGCGGTCACAAGTCCGCCCACAGTCATCTCCCCGCGAGCGTTCGGCCTTACATTGCTACACGCTGCGCGATCCACACGCAGCGTGGTACGCTTGGGGCGCTATTTCCCGCTGCCAGAATTTTGGCGCGAGGGCTACAACTTGACCTTGAGATGGCGAATCATGATTCGCGGTGGCCCGCGAATTTTTTTCTGTCAGGAACAGTTGGAAGCAGTTGTCCTTTCTTCCAAATGCACCCCAATTATGCAACGTGACTTAGCGTTGGCTGCGGATGCCTCATTGTGGTAGTTTTAATATTTTACGAAGTGGGATAGAGAGACGGTACGTCTACAGAAATTTTAAGCACTCTTTTACAGAGACTCGGACTCTGCGCGCAGAAGGCGCGCCTCTCGAAGGGCTCTTAAGCCATCAAAGACACTGGAACGGGTCGCGGCAGACCAGCTGAACTCGTATATCGAAACCTCACACCTTGCTAGTAAGTTCCAGTCTGGCTTTAGAGCTAATCACTCCACAGAGTCAGCATTGCTTCGGGTATACAACGACCTACTTAGGAATGCAGACATGGGTAGAGTGTCTCTTCTTGTTTTGCTCGATCTTTCGGCAGCTTTTGATACCATCGATCACAAAGTACTTCTAGAGCGCCTCTCATCTCGCCTGGGCATCACTGGCACTGCTCTGCAGTGGTTCAGGTCCTATCTCAGTGGGAGACTCCAGAGTGTTGATGTGAATGGACAAAGATCATCTGAAGTACCTCTAAAAAATGGAGTACCTCAGGGCTCTGTGCTAGGTCCGGTCCTTTTCACCGTCTATACTCTCCCTCTCGCTGATGTGATTGCCAAGCACAATCTAGGCTTTCACTTCTATGCGGATGACACTCAGTTGTACCTTTGCTTTGATCCCTCCCAGCCTTCGAGCACCTCAAATTCTCTCAACTCACTTGCTGCATGCATTGATGACATCCGATCATGGATGGCAGCAAATTTTCTAAAACTAAACGATGATAAAACTAACTTACTAGTTATGGGCAAACCTAGTGTTATTCAGAAATTGGAAAGGCTGACTTTCAAAATTGGCTCTGCCAGCATATCTCCAGTTGCATCAGCTCGAAATCTAGGTGTCATATTCCAAAGCGACCTCTCGTTAGACGACCACATCAGCTCCACAGTCAAATCAGCCTATTTTCAGCTTCATAACATTGCTAAAATTAGGGCTTGTTTAGATAAGGATACCACGTCCAAGTTGGTCCATGCATTCGTGACATCTCGTCTCGACTTCTGCAACTCACTGCTTACTGGCCTACCAGCATGTGCGATCAGGCGATTGCAGCTGGTGCAAAACTCTGCAGCTAGGCTTGTCTGCCGTGAGCGTCGCAGTTGCCACATTACTCCACTTCTCGCCGACCTGCACTGGTTACCAGTCAAGCAACGGATTGACTTCAAGGTTTTGTCGCTCACTTTTAGGTCTCTTCATTCTATGGCTCCAGCCTATCTTTCAGAGATACTACCCCATCAGGCAAAGCATCGTACCACTCGCTTTTCGGAATCCAACAGTCTAGAAATACCTCGTACAAACCTTAAATCCTTTGGAGACCGTGCATTTAGCTCGTATGCTCCCACAGCCTGGAACTCCCTCCCGACCTGCATCAGAACATCCCCTGACCTGACCACATTTAAAAGAAACTTAAAAACATTCCTATTTAGGACAGCATTTAGTGGGTCCTTGTGATTCGTCCTCGATGTGCTTATGCGTGCTGACACTGTTCATGCTGCCACTAACCACATTTGCATGCTGACCCAGTGCATGTAACCCCTAACCATGTTATTCATTTTGTTTGTTTTTCAAGCATGATTTTACTTACTATTCTATTGCGTATCACTTTGCAGCAAATGTAAAGCGCCTAGAAAGAGATTAAGTTCTCTGAGGGCGCTTTATCAAGTGCAATATTATTATTATTATTATTATTATAAATTAAAATTTTCTCCATTTTTGGAAAGTCTAAAGCTCATGGCTATGCTCATCAGTCTATGCTCATGGCATCAGTCTATGCTCATGGCTTTCCGCCCTGAAGCTGCTTCGGACTGAACCGTCTAATATGAGCGGCGTGCTCTCATTTGGAGAGCGTGAAGCTTCGCGCCGAACGCACGACGCTCGGCGCGAAGAGGGACGAGCGAGTGCAGCAGCGCTGGCGGTGGCAGCAGCCTGGCCCCGCCCCGTCAGCCAGATCGTCAGGAGAATTTGGTTGTAGCCCAGGAGGTAAGGTGCTTGCCCTTCACGACCCAGGTCGTGGGTTTCAGTCCTTCAGTGGGCGATCCTTTATTGCCCAATTCAAGCGGCGGCGATAGCCGTTGAAGCTCTTCTGCCGCTATAAAGTAAGGCTGCTAAATCAGCTAACCTTTCTTTCTTTAGCCACTCTCTGTCTCCCTACCTGCGGCCTGGTAGTAGTGCATGCACAAGGTCAGGCTGAGAACTCGACGGCATAATGCCGACCCCCCCCCCAGCGATAGCTGGCAGGAGACGAGGGCGTTGCCGGAGTCGGGAAGCACCAGCTGCGTTCGTTTCGCGACGAAGCGTCGCTACGCTGTGACCACCTGCTACCGGCTTTGGGTATAAGCGAAAGATAGCCGACGAATTTCAAAGGCAAGGTAATTCATGAGGGCGATGCGTGCGAAAAAAGACTGAGGGGAAATGCACGCTTTCGAGAGACCAGACGGCTCGCTGCGTGAAATCAACAGCAGTGGTTAACAGACGCTGGCGTCGCAGCTCGAGCTGAAGGCTTTGCCAAGCCGTGCTTGCTTACACTATCGCTTTACGCAATGAGTAGCATTTTCATGTAGTAAGAAATGGCAAACCCAGGAGCTTGGTATTAACAACGCTATGTAGAGATATGAGCCCGCTGGTGGTAACCCGAATGCACGCGGACTGCGATAACTACATTAACATTAGTCCACATTAAATGCAAACAGGCTAAACATGTCGGGCTCGTTGAGTTCTATTCGTCAGCAGAAAGACAGCAATTTTGAAAACGACGATTTTTATTTCGCAAGTACGCAGCGGCTAACCAGATCCAGGGCAAGGATCCAGGGCTCGATCGCGTAGATTGAACCTATTTTTTCGAGAAATAGCTCAAGATTGATGGCTGATTATGGACAACCGCGGGTGCCTTCTTCGGGCGCCCCACAGAGCATATGTGCACGCCGGAGCAGCCTTCAGCGCTGATACTTTTTTTCTGCCACGAGTCCGTGCCATATTGGATGCCGCCGCCAACGGCGCGCCAATATTGTCAGGATCTACGTCCTCACTATCAGCGATACTACCCAGGCGAGCACTGGCGCCGCGATTCCGGACCTCCTGCATAATCTTTTCAGACCAGCGGATGGCTATGAAGTTCCCGAGATATGTTTCCAAGAGCTTGCACACCACTTCCATTGCGTTGTTAAGAACATCACTGCTAACACCTTTTATATCGTCATTAAAGCCAACCGTAGCTTGCATCCTTTCATTGAGCTCTTGCGCACATAGTTCTTCAGATTGTTTCGAAGCGATTCTGACGGTGCAGCTCCTGAATCAGGTCAACAGCTTTTTCGACTTCGAAATGCTATATTCCTAGAGCAGCTATCCGCAAAATAAATAATTAATTGCAACTTTACTTGGAGAAATATATTAACCCGGGTTACCGCCATCGGGCTCGTATGCATGACTCACGTTTTGGGATAGCGAGAGACAAATCTACTAGAATTCCCGAACCTTATGACGGAGGCTTAATGGGACGAATTCGTAGAGCCGTTGAAGATTGCGGTCTTCGGCTAATGCTCCTACCGCTATAGCAAAGAGAAGCGAAGCGAATACAAACGCTGGGCTGTAGATACGGATAGCGAGCAGAGCAGGGAGCAATTCTCGCACTCTGCTGAGGCTCGGTCGGTAATTCCAACCGCTGCGGTTAAACAGACTTCTCCACGCTTGAGACACCACCGAAATTAATAGATAACATTAGAGATATCAGTAATAGCAAATGCAAATTCTTTTGTAGTGCTCACTCTCAGAGCAGCCGGCCTCCCGTTGCAATGTCATTTACAGTCTTTCTGTCGCGCCATAAATGCACTTGACGTAGGCTGTAAAGAATGCATATCTATTGATTTGTGATAACAAGACCTATCAAGCGGGCGAAAAAAATGGCGTGAGAAAACAGATCTGCTTTCTGCTTCCTTTTAAACCTCATTAAGTCAGATGCCATCATTGTGGCTGATTTATCGTAGTCGTAGTTCATGGGTCAATGACATTTATTGCGTTGTTATTCCCACTATGGCCAGTTTATGGCTTAGAGTTATCTATGGCTTAGAGTTATCTGCCCTGCAGAGTTTATTGCGCTGCGGTTGGCTTATGGGTCGTTGCGATCTGTGGCGGTGAGTGTTAAGTAACGGGCTGCCGATGCCAGACAGTTACAAAGAGAACACCGGGCAGGGCAGTTGCGTACTGGCCGACAGCGACGTCCGGGTGAATAAACTTATCTTTAAACCCACTTCGGTGTTGTCGCATACGTGTGGTTTGGAAACTATCGAACTACAATCGGGACACCTTGCGGACCTACTAATTTCTCGATTTCGCCATCATTACAGCAGTGGAGAGAGAGAGAGAGAGAGAGAGAGAGAGAGAGAGAGAGAGAGAGAGTGATAAATGCACCACGTTGTGATGAAGGCGACCGCTTGAGGCCCAGAGGCTGGGCCTGCTTAATAGCTTAATGGAGCGATCGCAGCCGCATGAGTAGCCGTTCTAGGTTTTCGCGATTTGCTGATCAAGTGAGTGCCTGCATGATTTTCAAACATGCGAGCAAGCGGAACGTGAACCTTATGTGGTTGCACTGAATAGAAGTGACTGCCAAATCGCGGAGCTAGTCCCATACAAATCCCGAACCGAAGGAACAAGGCAAGCTGTCTATTATTCACTGGAAGATTTAAACAAAATGACTCTCAGTTGGATGCCCTGTTGAAGATGTCACGCTCATCCTGATTCCTTAGCTGCGGCGGAAACCGGCTTCCCCTTAGCAGCTGGCCAGCTGTGTAGATGTAGTGCATGGGTAAGACCTGCATGTACGGCCGAATTATTAAATCGTCTGAGATCGAACTCAGTGGATGAACTTACATTCCAACTTTCTAATAACATTACGAAGCGTCACTTTTTAATAAGGTAGTAGGTGCTATTTCCAAATTCCGTAGGCCTCCGAAGCATGGAAAATGACCAATATTTTCTAAAAACTCTGCTTTTGTGATAAAATAGAGCTAAACCTTAAATTGTCCCATTTCTGATGAGAAACTGACAAATTCGCTTCTAGTGGTTCACGTATAATCAGAAAAAACAGCACATGAATATAAATTAATATTTCTTTACTCTGAAGTCACAAAAAATCACACTCAAAAGGGGTTCAAAAATGAGTAGGTGTTTTAGACTTCCAGCTATAATGAAAATTGCTTTCTTAAAAAAGCCCCTGAACATAAGCCACCTTCATGTTTTCGTTTGTACTGTCATTAGTTACAAAGTTTAAAGTCCAGTATAGCCTAGTGAAAGCACTTTCTCCGAGTAAACTCCCAATTATCTTGAAGTTTCTCAAGATGGGCATCAAGGATTTGAACTTTGAGGGGCATTCTGAATCTCAATTTGGCATAGCTCTCTGTGAAATCCCGAACCAGCTGCTCATAATTTTCGGCCTAGCGATAGCCCAGAAACCCGTGAACTACTGCAGTGAAACCGTTCTAAGCTACCTTCATCATCCTGTCCAGCTTCTTGTAAAATTTGTCACATTCAACGAACTTCTTTGTCTTCGGTCCGACGAAGATACCACCTTTGATCTTAATCTCCGAAAGCTGAGAAAGGAAATGCATGTTGGAGGTGCTTGAAAGCGGGTGACTCGTTGCTAAGGGCCGCAACGAAGTGCTTGCGAGGCCTAATTTTGGCGGGCGTTTTTGGCATCGGCACCTCCCGAGGTTCTAACGGCGGCTCCAGCTTGCTACTTGATATCAATCTTTCCCTACGGAGAAATCAATCCGCTGCCTTCAATCTCTTTTGTGATAGTGAGCCTTAGTGTCCCTGCTGTTCCGTAGGCGAAGAGAACAAGGAAGCTTTGTACATTTGCCTTCGATGCTAATCAGGAATGACACAATTTTGACGTCCCCGTCGATCTCCAAATCATCGTCACGACATTTAAAAGCAATCAGCAATATCTTGATAATTGAGCAGTCCTCGTTGAGGCTCACGGAGTGAGCCATAGTCAAAGAAAGGTACTTTTTCTGTTATGAAGAAGCAAAGCTTTGAGGCTTCTGGATGAACTATCTATGAAAAGCTGCTGTTCACTAAGGTTGCAGGTGGTCCCCATAGCCTCAAATAGACCGGTCTCGTTGTTATAGAAGTGCAGCCCATTTTTTCAAACGAAGATTTTGGAAACAGTTGGTGGGGCTTTTTCTTAACCATTACTTTCACATTTGCATCCAAAAAGTTCCACTCCTTGAGCCTGAGATGTCAGAGCCTCAGCATTTGACTCGGTAAGACCGCGGAGTGCGATGAGATCGCCGAGGTTGTTCTGATTAAGGAAATATGGCGTTCTTTTCTCAGCCGCATCTGTGAAATGAGAATCTGGACCAGACTGAAATATTTTTCTCGCTGTTTTAATTTCTGTTTTCTCCTTAAAATAGCTGATCCCGCATCGGCGGTGTGTGGACGGGGATCTCAGCGATCTGTGGTACTGGGGTGATGGAGGAAGGATTGTGTGGATACAGGTGCAGCTCGATTTCTGGAAGGGTCCGCCATGAAAAATATAATTCATCTACACCCAGGCGCTTCACATATGCCTCAGTGCTCGAACCCACGACCTCGGTCGGAAAAGTTAGCACCTCGACTTCGGTCGTGAATGGCGAGCAATTAAACCCCTGAGCCAAACCAGGGTATCATGCAAAAGTAGCAGTTGTTGAGTGTTCAGTCGGTGCCCGGAGTTACAGATTCTGAAAGAGCATAAAAAGTTTTACTTGAATCACGTATTAGATGGAAGAACGCCGACAGAAAGTTTTTACCTATAGGTCAATGTTATTCTTTTACTCTGCAATACCATAAAGTAAAATGCTCGTTTAAGGCACCTGAGCTGCTACACCTCTAGGATGCTATTCTATAGTGATATGTCCTCCTAAGATCTCTAATTCAGATAGCGACTTTAAGTCGAGTGCCGTATGCGCGAACCTGACGTCCACATCATGCCTAAGAGCAAAACTGAAGAATTTCAAAATATCGCTGTCCTTCAACACAATCAACGTTTGCGTAGAAAAATAGTTATCATCTATTGTTTAGGCACTTACTAAGGGTGTATGAAAAGTACAATTTCGTTTTTAGGCCAGCGCGCGAGAGCACACGAGTATCGTGCTTGGACCAGAATGCAATCGCACAAAAGACACTCGGGGCCGCCGCTTAGTTGGGTCCATGGTAGCACAACATGCACCGAATCATGCGCAGGTAAGCATGCGAATCATAGGAGAACAAAAAAGATAAGCTAATCTTAGGCCCAGGGAAAGCTGGGGGCGGATTAGATGCGTCTTTAGCTGAGTCTTAAATCATGTCAAATCATGAAGGTCGTGACAAAAGCCGGAAGTGAGCTCCCCCGACTGTGGTTTAAGCACACTACTTAAGTAGTTTTACTTTGACGCGTGCTATAGAAAACTCTGTCGTGTAACGCTAGCCCAGTCTTTCCGGCTGTCTCAAGTTACTGGTGTAGAAACATACCATGTTGACATGCGTGAATGCTAACTAGATCCGGTTCTGAGAGTTCTTGCGATTTCAACAAGATCCTGAATTAAAAGTATTCGAAATATTCTATGCAATTTTCCACTGTTTTGACATACGACTGGAGTTTTGGTAAGTCAGTTGTACTTTTGAATTCAAACAAGTGAGCTGCACGTTTGGCTGATGCTGAATAAATGTGAACGTCAGTGGTTTGAGAAAAAACTGCTTTGTCATAACGACATGAACATGTTATATTGAGGTATTTATTGTTGGTCTTTAATGCTAGCGAGCTATCTTCCTTAATCGCTGTATCTCCAGGTATACGTTGCTTTACTCGTACTTCGAAGCCCTGGCTTCATCGGTATCTATCACCTGTCGGCAACTTCGCTTGAAGCAAAAGACTTCAGTTCAGTAGCTGCTCCAGCGCGTGCGAATTAAGATGCTTGTCAACATGCGATTCTGTCCGGATCCAGGAGCCTGGAGGAGGCGACTCCAGATTCCGGATCCGGGAATTCAGAGACCGCGGTTTGCGTCCGACGCTCTGAGCTAGCGCAGATAACTTCTTTGGGCATGCGACATTGCGAGATCTGCCAGGTAACCCTCGCTTTAGCGAAAGCGGCCGCGACGACCGTGAATGGGCGACCCGAAGCCGACTGACCGTGGCCGCTGACCAAGAGCGATCGGGCGAGGCACTTCTTCGCTTTCCTCCTCCTCCTTAGAGCCGACTTATATCAGACCTATGTCGGACTTAAATCAGAGCGACCGCACCCATACGAACGTGGCTTCGACGGTAACGGAGGCCTGAGCGTTAATCGCTGATGCGCGTCGAGCAATCAATATACCGATTGGTTTTTCGAGCGAACTTTCCCAGTTCATTTGCCAATGTTTTGTTCTTCTTTCTTCCAATGTTTTTTCCTCTTTTTCTGTTTGGTCACCTCCACGCTGCCTTTATGCCACCAATACTGCTGTTTCGGAGCTGCTGAACGATTACCTGCTGCCAGGAACGCAAATCAGGTGAGCAAACAGCTACTACGACGAACGCAACTGCATGCTCGTGTTGCGCCTACCAGTGAGTGTCTTTATTAAAAGAGCAATTTACGCGACGCCGCACAGATGAATATGCTGTGGCTGAATGCTTTGAGTGTTAGATACTTATCTGCCAAGAATTATTCGCATATTTATGTTTGTCATAATCATATTTTCGTACTCGCACTGCGACTCCCCGCACAACGATTCTCCAGCTTTTTGCACAAACACCTATTAGAAGCCTCTGAAGTTGCTTTTAAATTTCGAGTGGAATATTCAGATGCAAGCACTAGATTCAGATCCGGACACTTTCCTCCTATACCTTACCTTATAGAGCAATCGTCTCGTGGAAATCATGGGGAGAAAATTTGGAACCTCCCACCCCCGAAGTGGTAATAATAATAATGCATTTGTATAGCGCCTTCAGAGAACTGAATCTCTCTCTCTACGCAATTTACAGATGCTGCATAGAAAGCATTAACAAATGTTTAGTGGTAACATGCGCAAGCAGCTGGCATAAAGTAAGCACTTACATGCACGTTGCAAAGCTGTCTGCTGTACGTCAGTTAATGCGGTCTTGGTGAAGTTAGTCTCTGCAAATCGCTTGGACGGGAAATCCGGCGCAGCTGCCATCTGCGCCTCGTCGAGGTATGCTCTTTTCTTTTTGGAGCTATGCAGAGGACTCGATTCGATTTGTGGTCGATTAGGCTACGGTCTATTTCCGTGGGCATAACTTTACTCTACTGACCCACATACAAGCGGGTCAGAGCTTCAGCCTGATCATCCCGACTGGTTTCAATTCTGCTGTGCTAATGTTTATGCATATCATCCTTCGCTGAGACGATAGGCACTGCTAGATGACAGTGAGAAAAATACACATCAAAACAATAGTGAGCTTGTATTTTTCCTTTTATTTCAAACACTGCACAGGAGGGTCCGTCAGTTGTTCTATTTCTAAAAGCCCTGGCAAGCGGAGGAGTCTAAGCTCTCTCTCTCTCTCTCCCTCTCTCTGTCTCTGTCTCTCTCTGTCTCTGTCTCTGTCTATCTCTCTCCCTCTCTGTCTCTGTCTCTCTCTGTCTCTGTCTCTCTCTGTCTCTGTCTCTCTCTGTCTCTGTCTCTCTCTATCTGTCTCTCTCTCTCTCCCTCTCTCTGTCTCTGTCTCTCTCTGTCTCTGTCTATCTCTCTCCCTCTCTGCCTCTGTCTCCGTCTCTCTGTCTCTCTCTGTGTCTCTGTCTCTCTCTGTCTCTCTCTCCCTCTGTCTGTCTGTCTGTCTCTGTCTCTCTCTCTGTCTCTGTCTCTCTCTGTCTCTCTCTCTCTCTGTCTCTCTCTCTCTCTCTCTCTCTCTCTCTCTCTCTCTCTCTCTCTCTCTCTCTGTCTCTCTCTGTCTCTGTCTCTGTCTCTCTCTCTCTCTCTCTCTCTCTCTCTCTCTCTCTCTCTCTCTCTCTCTCTCTCTCTCTCTCTCTCTCTCTCTCTCTCAGAGCTGCACTGGCTCATCGGTGAGTGGCATCGCAGGTTGCCTCGATCAGGCGCTAGTCGGTATTGCGGTATTTCGGCAGCTCAAGCGTCACTGCAGCAGCCGCTCACGTCCAGACGACGCACTGACAGCTCACTCTCGTCGAGCGAACGCCGAGATCTAGCGACCTGCAGTGACCGCTCGCACCGAAGGATTCGCACTCGCACCGAAGCAGATCTCAGTCGGGCTGAACTCAGCGTCGGCAGAGCGGCGCTGAGTTCAGCGGCGGCGCCGCTCTCGCACTCGTGACACTCGTTGGCGTTTGCTCGAGGAGCCGCGGCGAGAGCCGACCGCCGCCGCCGCCGCCGCCGCCGCCGCCGCCTCAGTCGGGCTGAACTCAGCGTCGGCAGAGCGGCGCTGAGTTCAGCAGCGGCGCCGCTCTCGCACTCGTGACACTCGTTGGCGTTTGCTCGAGGAGCCGCGGCGAGAGCCGACCGCCGCCGCCGCCGCCGCCGCCGCCGCCGCCGCCGCCGCCGTGCAGCAGCTGCTGCGCTTCGTTGCTCAGCCCGAGGTATCGAGACACTGCTGATGCAATGCGTGCCTGCATACATTGCGATCTCTGCACGTCAAGCAGGCGTTGCAGCAACTCCTACACTTCTGGCGTGCTGATAGCCCTCGAAAAAGGCGCCCGCTGCGCATACTTCCTGTCGTTCATTCGTTGGTGCAAGCCTGTTAGCTGCGAAGAGTCACGTGACGAGCACAATAGCGTGAGATGCGACCGAGTTCAGTCCTCGGATCGCTTGAAATTAGCATGCCAGCCGAGCAAAATACCTGGATAGATCTAGAGTTCGCAAGTCTCTTAACGTCCAATTATTTTGGATTTGCAGAGTTTTGGCGAATGAAATCTCCGACCAGTAGGACCTAGAGAGTTTTTAGTCATACGCAATGGCGAGCTGACGTCGGTACGAAATTTTCAAAATACGGTCTCCTTAGAACAACCGCTCCTTAGAATAATCACTAGAATAGAATAACCGCGGGTGCATTCGAAAGCGGCAGCGAGATTTAGCTAGTCCCCCAGCGAGCGCTCTTCTTTCTCTCGCACGACGAATCTCATACGGCCTGGGCTTCGCGTGCAACTAACGAAAGGTCACCTAGCTTAACAGCGCTATACTGCGGATCGCTTGTCGCTTGAGATGTGGCTTGACGGAGTCAAGGGTCGTCGCGTGGCCACCTAAATTGGGGAGGGAGGTGCAGAGAGCTGGCTATCGCGGCGATCTGGCGTCCGCTTTCGTTGAAGCAGTGCAACGGAGGCAGGGGCCGAAACGTTCGTTGTGCCACAACGAGAAGTCCCAGAGCCTCACTCAGTCGCCGCACATTGTCGGCGGCTCTTAGCTAAAATGGCGCTCTGCCACTCTCCGCGAAGAGAAGCTCGTGCGGTCGCTACAGCTCGCAGGTGCGCGCCTTCGGTGCCTGGGCCGTCGGTGCCTGCGCGGCGAGGCGAGGCGCCGTCTTCGACTGCGCCTTTCTGCTCCCTTCTGTCTGAGAACGCCGCTTAGCTACTTACCGACCCGTCGCAGCGTTAAGGCTTGGCGATGGAAGAAGGTAGAGCCTATTGCAGAGCGTATCCGAGCTCCCATTGATGTTTGCGCTGACTTTTGTTGAGAAGCGGGTAACGGCCGAGGGACCGCCAACTATTGCGTGTAGCCGCCGCCCCGCGCTCCGCCGGTCTGAGCCACAATAGGCCTCGGACGCTGCGCGCGACAATGCCGCTATTGATCGTTGTCCGGGTGCTGAGATCGGTACGGTAAATCAACACTGCACTTCGAACGGAAGCTGCGCTTGTAGTCCAGGCGTCCAGTCGTCCACTTCGCTCGCCGCTGGCCGGTTTCGGCGGAGCGCCTGCGTCTCGCGCGCCATACACGCCACCGGATCGCGCTCGGCTAGCGCGCCGCTCGCCGAGTTAGCTCGACCCTTCCGCACTTCGGCCCCTCCGCCGCTCAGTCGCGGTTCGTCCCGGTAAGCGGCGGCCACCGGTCGCTCGCGCTCGCGCGCGTCAAGGGTGGGCAGGGCCACGGAACGGCGCTGAGCCGGTGGCTGCGCGCGAGACGGCACTTCGGAGCGCTTTTACGAGCCTGGACTTGCCGAGCTGCGACCCCGCCTTCAGAGGCCGCAACTGCTGCAACTTGATCCGCTTCGCATCGCCGGCCGGGCGAGGAGGTCGCGTCGCTACGCGAAGGCCCTACCGCTTGAGGTGGCCAAGGTGGACTGTTGTCGAGGCGCCCTTAGCTACCGGCAGGATACTGGACCGGAAAAACCGTACACGGGCGCCCCGTATCTAGGCTGGGATTAAGGCAAGATCGCGTGGCGCGCGCTGTAGGAGAGGCATTAATTTTATAATGTTGCTTTCGATGCCAATCGGGGCTTTTTGCCGCCCGACCTGACGATCCCGCGTCGCGCCTAGCCGGAGTCGGACTGCGCGTCGGGTCGACCGAAGTATGCATTGCAGGTCCTGGATGGAGGAGGCCTGTAAGTCCGAAAGTGAAGCCTTCGCAATCTCAGCCCTAGATTCTGACCCTCTTTGGATCAAAGCCACTACCGCAGCTTTCGCTTGGAGGTGGCGAGAGGAGTAGGATCAGGACCTCGCTCTACGCTCGGCTCTGCATAGATGGCAGGAAAGATGAGGAGGAGGAGAAGGAGGAGGAGGAGGAGGAGGAGGAGGAGGAGGAGGAGGAGGAGGAGGAGGAGGAGGAGGAGGAGGCAGCTGCAGTTTCAAAAGAAGTGAGCCTCAGCCAATAAGCTAAAAAGCGCACTTTGTAGTAGCCACGCCTAGTTAGTGGTAATGTCATGTAACTTAGTGTAGACCCGTGCGGCGTCTATCGTACGCGTCAACATCGTAGAGGCAACGTAGGACTTCAAAGATTTGCATATCCACGTATGCAACATGGAGCGACACGAAAGAAGTAGGAACTGGCGTGGTGCTCCAACTGAAGGCGGGCAAGGTAAGAAAGGACTAGTTTTGAAAAAGTGCTGACGGCCCATCGAAAGAAGGCACCAGCCAGGTTGTGCCCATGGAATATTGTAGGTCACACAGGCACTTCAAACCTAATCCCTCTTTTTACCTCAATTGCAAGCTTAGCTGCTGGTCCTACTAGTACACTAGCCATCGTAGCGATTGCACAAGTTAGCCTCGCCATGGCATCTTCGGAAAGCCAGTAGCTTGTCCTCTCCAAAAAATTTGTTAGGAGCTAGCTGATTCAGTTACATCATTAATATAGCAGCTGAAGAGCCTTAAAGGCTATCACTTCCGCTTGCAGTGGCAATAAAGGATCGCCCACTGCAATACTCGAGTCCACGACTTCAGTCGTGAAGAGCTAGCACCTTAACGCAGGGCTAGTTGGCGAGATACTAATAAATATAGTATCACTAAAAATAAAAATAATAATGGGATACTTATATGGAGCCTTAAGATAGCTATAGCCACTTTATATTTTCTGGAAATGAAGCATGCCAATTGACCAGTGATGACATGCAGACTCATTATGCTTAAGCAAATTGAGTACAATTTACAGGGACCCAGCAACCGCTGTGATGAGCAGATAGATTTTAAGCTTTTTCTAATGTCGAGAAGCCATGAGGTTAGCCAGGAGTGACTTTCTGGCTTTTAGGAGCATACGAATTGAAGGCATTTACGCCTAGGTCCTGTAGTTGGCTCAAGTCACAGTTAACCGAATTTGAGTCAGAAGAGTGGGTATTAGAACGTGGAGTGTGAGAAGGAAAGTTGTGGTTAGGTATTCTAGAGCAAGAGGATGAAGGGGCTTACAAGTGAGGGATGCAACCTTCGAAGTCGATGTGCTGCTTAATGGGAAACCAGTGCAGGTCAGTGAGAAGTGGTGTAATGGGGCAGTTGCGACGTTCACGACAGACAAGCGTAGCTACCGAGTTTTGCACAAACGGTAAGCTTCTTGTTGCGTAAGCAGGAATACCTCGAGTTGTGAATTTTAGAAATCTAGACAGGCCGTCGCAAATACATGGACGAGATTGGCTGTGGTGTCTTTATATAAGCAGGTCTACATTTTGCGATGGTGCATAGTTTAGACTAGGCTGACATGACAGTCGAGCTGATGTGGTCATTTGGTCAAAGGACACTTTGGAACAGGACACCCATATCCTATGCTGATGCTATAGGAGATATGCTAGCCCAGCCCATTTTGAGGTTTTGGGCTTTCCAACTTCAGTGTAACGCTGGGTGTGGCCATAACTTCGTAAGCTGATTTGATCTTCATTTAATTTTAGAAACGTCGCTGTCGTCCAAGTGTAAGTGTTAACAATACATCCTGCAAGAGAGTTAAGAAAGTTCGATATTATGGAAGGTGGGGAGAGAGCAAAGCACGGGTACAACTGTGTATCACCTGCATTTAAATGAAATCATCGACTGCTATGACACGAGGGAGAGTATAGAATGTGAAAAGAAGCAGACAAAGCAGAGACACTGGATGTGGTCCATACTTTGAAAGGTTCCTCAGATGACCGGTGCCTGTCAATATCAGTGCTCTGAAATCTCCCTCTAGGATATTATCTAGAACATTTGCAGTGCAGTCCCAGTGATGCCCAGGCAAGATGGCAGCCACTAAAGAAGGACAAAGTGACTCATGGTACCGAACGCTGCCGAGAGATCCAGCAGAACTAGTAGAGCGGCTGGCGCCTGGTCGAGCATAGCAGATTGACACTTCTCCAGCTGATCTCACTTGCCCACCTGCTGCGTGGCGAAGCACTCACAGGACGTAGTCCCTTGGGGTGGTCAAGAGTTTTGAGCACGTGCGCTTGTGTCACGTGGACCGCCAAGGACATGTCACGGTGTCGTGATCGGTACGACTTCCATGCATTGTGTAATACATATGTATATACAAGGTATTCCTGGACTCTGCACTCGGCACAAGATGCCATTCATGTACAGCTGCAGCTTAGCTCCTCAGAGCAACCTCGTGGCTCTCGCTTAACTGCAACCGTGTGACAGAGTTGCATTATCAGCAGCAAAGCTTGCAGTGCGATGGCAGCTGAGAGGACTGCACACCGTTTAATTCACAGTTTCAAATGCAGTAGAGATCATGGGCTACTGAGTTCATTCCTTCTTGATCTCACGGCTTGAAGGAGGATGCAACTATTTGTATTCGCAATCCAGTACACTGAGAATTATGGAAGCAGCTATTGGCATAGCACTCAAAAACAGCCTAAGAATTTTAACAACGAATGACTTGTGAAACAAAGCCAAAGCTTTCAGCTCAAGTGAAGTATCTTCCATTGTGTGATATCTCAGGTGTCAATCGTGTTAATTTATATTACCCAAGTATTAGTATTGGGTACTAATGGAACGGCATTTTAGTGCTCTAAAAAGCTGCACTTACCATCACCCCTCTCACAGCAATTGCAATCCCCAGATTTTCCTCTCTTTTGCCATTCCATTCTTTCGTTTCTTTTCTCATTTCATTCCTTCACTCGTTTCCTTTCATTCCTTTTCTCGATTTCTTTCTCTCGCTCGTTCTTCCTTTTTTCTTATCTCACGGTCTCTGTCTGTCCGTCTCTCTCCATACATCCCCTCCTTACCTGTTACTTTCTCTCTCTCTATTCTCACCTTTTCTCCTCAGCTTTTCTCTCAGCTTTTCTCTCACCTTTTCTCTCACCTCTCTTCCTTCTCTACTACTCTCTGCACTGTTCTTATGTAAATAGTGTTCGTGTGCTCGTTAGAATACGGTGTGGTGGGATACATCTCTCCAATGACTCCTCATACGTTTCCGTTTCATCAGAATATGTTCTTTCAATTCTTTGTTATCATTCAGCAAGTGTTTGTTATTATTCTTTGTTATTATCATCTTATGATCAAGAAAGTTCACCTGGATATTTTGTATTGTTCGAACTGGTACCACAGCGACAATATCAAGTTTCATCTACCATAAGCATTGTATGCATGACACTCTGAGGTTGTCTTTTTAAAAAGTAACCACTGAAAAATTTGAATGTCACCATCTGTCATATATTTATTTCATTTATATATATATATATATCGCAGTCAAAAGAAGCTCCTGAAGGTAATTTATTTCGCATAGCTGGAACACAATAAACCAAGTGCATTTTCGCAAGTCTGTGGAGATCACTCTCGAATAGCATTGCCAGTGAGTGCTGTGACGTCTCATCGTTGGGCTCGACCAACGTCGAAGCTCATTTTGCTCCAGTGGTGATGTGGACAAGCAACATTAATTAAGAAATGATGTAGAGAGAAAGAAAGAAAGAAAGAGTATGCCCGTGTATGCCCGGGTTCGGGCACCTATGTGTGTGTGTGTGTGTGTGTGTGTGTGTGTGTGTGTGTGTGTGTGTGTGTGTGTGTGTGTGTGTGTGTGTGTGTGTGTGTGTGTATGTGCATGTGTGTGTGTGGGCGAAGGCACCTGTGTGTATGTGTATGTGTGTGCACGAGTGTGTAACGATAGGAATCACTAGCGAGCTAATGTTATCTCACAATTGACAATGACAAGTTGTGTGGGCCTATCTGAAGAATCCCTTTGGTAGTAGCAGACTTGAGAAAGGGAGCTCTGCGGTTTTGCAGCATTTGGAATTAGTGGATGAGAAAAAAAAACTAAGTGGAAGAGTTCAAGGTGAGATTATAAGTACTTCACATTTGTATTCTGCTTGACAGCACATCTATTATATGTTTTGTTCTTCGATCTGTATTTACCGGAATTAAATGCAACAAGAACACATTTACAAGCTAAAGGTCTGTTTCAACGTGTGCCAACATCCGAGCTTGCAATTGTGTCAGCACGTACAGTATCAATTTGTGTAAAGTCAGCCGGACAGTTAAAACTATTTAAGCAGATGCTGAGTAGTGCGTATGTATTATACAGGCACGCCACCATCACATCTACGCTGTTTGAGATATCCTAACAATGGCTCGGGTGCACCCAATGAGGCTTCCACCACCACACATAGAAGCAAAGGTATGCCATCTTTTTTCCATCTCTTTGCACTTTGTACTCTTTGTACCGTTTGTTTAGGGTGCAACTGGTTAGCATGATCTCACAGGGCTTTGCTTGGCTGAGGTTTACTAAAGCCCACAGGATTTAGGTGAATGCATCCATTGTTATTGGTTTGATCTTATGATAAGCTAGCAAATCAATGGTTATTCATTGGGCCAGGTTTGACGAATGCCACCAGAAAGATGATGATTGAATTAATAGCATCCCCTAAAATAATCTTGGATAACATCTTTCAGTTGGGGGCAGGAAAGGATTGAATTAATCGCATCCCCTAATATAATCTTGGATAACATCTTTCAGTTGGAGGCAGGAAAGCTTTAAGACCTACTTCATCAAGTTTAGTTTCTAGAGATTTTGCATCTAAGGTAAGCAGATTACCGTTTTCGATGCTAGTAGGTGTAAGTGTGAATAAAGGATCAGCCGTAGATATACAAGACTTACGAACTCTGATTTACTTTGAAAAGCACGACTGAGCCGGAGAAAGAATTACATTTTTTTGCTAGTTTGCTTAAATCAAACGTGAACAGCATGGCCAGTGTTATCACATCGTTCTGTGTTGGATGAGATACAAGTTAAAGCTCACATCTCTCAGGTAGAGATATGGGCAAGCACAATTTATTAAGAGACATAGAGAAAAAAGAGAAAGACTGTGTTTCTGTAATGTCATTTAATCACCGGCAGACTCATGTTAGCCAGCGCGAAACTATGCTCACTGGCTGAAAAACTTTGCTTGCCGGTTTTACATTCCCGCATCAGGATGATTCTTGAGTTCTTTTGGGTGCTTGCCAATGCGTGATACTCGGAGCTTATCATGAGCTCTCTATTATCGATTCTCTTGCCCTGAGTTTTAAAGCACTTGGGTAGAGGTATGGCTGCCTCCGGGTGCTCCGTATACGACATTATTAGTATTATTATCAACACTGCTTCTGCTATTTTTGCTGCTTTGAAATTACCTTGACTAAGGATTCTTCATTAGAGTTCGTCTTATGTGGGATTTCTCTCCAGTTGCTTGTCTTAGTTCAGACGACTTTGCATGCTTTGGTATTAGAGTATTTTTACGCTTGGTCTATGAAGCTAAGCCAGTGGCACTATATTGATTACCATCGTGTCCAGACTTGTTCGTTGGAATGAAAATCCATGCACAACAGTGACAATCTGCTGTGGCCAAATATCCAGCTTTCTCGGTGAAGCCTCTACTGTGAGCCCACTTCATGCAACGAGAAAACAAAGCTCAACAACTTGCAGAAAATTGATCCTGTCCAAGAAAAAGGCAGATAAAATACAAGGTGAAGAATCCTCTATTAGGTGCAGTGTGTCTTTTTCTTGTTGACACCTGCTGGACTCAACTGAAACGATCGCTAGAGTATGAGACTAATTTCACTGTTTCACCAAATTCCTCTCTCATTTGGTCTGGAGCTGGACTCAATGGATGCTAGCCAGTTCAACTCTTCAAGACTCTATACTCAAGGGTGTACTCCGGTTGCCTTCACACATAAGTTCATGCTATTGCACTGACCCTCGACGTCTGCATCCTTTGATTGAAAGGGGTTGCTCAATTGGAGCTGGTGGCTATACTCGATGTGCTAGGCAGAATATTTATTAAACAAGATGAGAAAAATCAGGAAGATAAAATTGCCTTGCTCGACATCTGCCCTCAAATTGGGCAACTTTAGCCACGATTCACAATCTTCCTTTCTAGAATATGAAAAGTACCTAGAAGAGAGTAATTTCTCTTAAGTGCTACACGAATATTTTATTATTATTAAACCTAAAGTAAAAATAACCTTTCCAATAGATCAAGACATTTCATTGTCCACATAGTGCTGTCAGTTACAGCTGGCCTGAGCCATTGTCCTTGTAATGCAGAGTCACGTGATATGTGCTCTAGCAATCATCACACATGAACTGGTCTGGACTGGCTGGGTAAGCTTTTAAAGAAAGAGAAAAGGCTGACAGCTATTTGATGAGTCACGTTCAAAGCCATCCAGTGATAAAAAATTTCAGTGTTGGCTTCGACCCCATGTCCCATCTGGCCTAATGAGATCTGTGGTAGCTGCTGCGATGTCACTAGCTGTGGTACACTGCATGCAGTGACCCGATTTCTTCGTCTCTATGCCTGCAGCTGTGGCTAGCATCTTCGGACATAAACCACATCCTAGAAGTTCTAGGGCTGGATAAGCCCTCAGTGAAGGCCAACAAGCTAGCACAGCTTGACATCATACGAGCGGTCCCGGTGGCAATCAGCCAAAAGAGAAACATCCGGTAAGAGCAGGTTGGCAGCTTTGTCATGTAATGTATCTCCCTCTGTAACTCCACAAAGCCATAAAGACTCGTCGCATTTCATCAGACACATAGCATGACGTGCCAGGTCGTGGCCCGGCAAACGGTTGTATGCACCTCCAGCTGCCTTTTGCTTGGTATAGGAGTGTGCAGAAGCAGCTTTTGCTTGTTGCATAAGTGCTCTGCACACTAGACTGTGCACACTGGAGTGTCCTTAGACTAGGACCCAAACATTTATACGTTAGTGGCATGGCAAGCTTTTATTGGCTGTGGCAGTAGAAAGTTTTTTGCTATGCCTCCATACTTTTTACGATCTGCAATCTTCTTGGTGGCATCGAGTCATTACCATAAGGGATGGCCATATCTACTATGATGTGGCCATATCTGCGATGATGCCACCACCTATGGCTGCCTTCTGAAAAAAATTCATGGTGCAGAAGCATCCAATGTCAGCATGCAAAACTGCTGATTGCCTCAGAGCCAGGCATGAAGATCAATGCCAGAAAAGCTTTGATGTTAGTGTTGTTGCACCGACCTGCTTTCTGGGTACTGGTGTTAGGTAGATGGGCACATGCCTTACCAGTCTGCATTCAGAACTTTATTTTCGAATGTACAGACTAGGTAATGCCGGCTGATGTAGTCAAGCAAATGAGCAGACAGAAGTAATAGCAGCAGCAACAGCAGGGGGCCTCTCCCACCTGACTACTTGCCCCATTTGTGTGGGATCGGCACGTGCAGCTTGGCATACTCTAATACTGTATTGCGGCCACAGCTGCCACACTAAATTTAAATTTCGGATCTCATAGAAATGCACTGTGCTGCCGATGACTAAACTGGGGGAGCCAACAGCCGACAAATGCACCCAGCCATCACTCTATAAGGAATCATTCGTCTGATGGTAGCAGCCACAGAGTTAGCAGCCATGATTAGCCAGCCGGTAGTGTAGACAACTGACACTGGGTTCTAAGCCAGCGGCTGGGTGCTTACATTTAACGATCAATTTCCTGTTTGAGTTCTGAAGCTAGTAGTGCTGTATTACCTACTAGAGGACAGTCCTAAAAGTTCGTCTACTAATGTATGAATGAAGTAATTGAATTACGAGAAAATTTTAACTTCATTTTATCCCATGCCGACTGAAGGGTCGGGGATGTGGTAGCCAAAAGTCCCAATAACCGTCAGCCGAACAGGTGAGAGTGTTAACAGTGGCCAGTCTCAATCGGCTTTAGTCTGTGCTCTTCCTGAAGCATACATCTCATAGGTTGGCTCTGCATTGTAACAATATGATCTATTGACAGCTGCTAAGCATCAGACTGCCACTCGCAGAGGCAACAGTCCGTTGCTTTTGCTGCTCGGAAGCACTGACCAGTGGCAAACTTCACAACAAGTTTTGCAAGCACTTATGGCATAGTGCTAGTTTCACCTTCCCCATTCACCTTCCTTATTCGGCCTCATAAATAGGGTCTCCTCACGGATAGCTGTCACAAGTAGAAGCTTCATGAAGAAGACCGCATCACCAGTCTACCATTATATTTAATTCCTGCCCAGGGTTAGAGGCGACTTCATGTAATGGTTAGCTAGTGATCTTTCGTGGTACCTGGTTTTCTCCAGGCTAGGCAACTGTACACCTAAAGTATTGTTACGGTTGTCAAACAATCCGCCAGTCTTTTCAGTGGGGGCTAAGTAGGATAGCTAATTAGGGATTATTTTTAAAATCCAATAAATTGAGCCTTATTTCGTCATTGCTTCAGAAACTGTACTGGCTGCCAATTGCTATATCTGCAGTTCCAAAGCAAAATGTTTTTTGTTTTTTTTGTAAGGCCAGCGATGGCTTAGCTCCTTCACATGTGACTTGACTTACTGCACCTATTACAGATTTATTGTGCCCTCATGTAATTCCACTCAGAACAGTGAATTAGCCGTCCATTTCTTCCAGTTAAAGCCTACTGGCAACAAATCGTTTACTCTGCAAGTACTAGACTGTAGAAGTCACTGCCAAAATTATTGCAAAACAAAGTTAGCATCTCTCCTGCTGTCAACCTCACCACTTCCTTTCCAGCCGTGCTGAGCAGGTACTTCCTCTATTCGGCTTTGGACTCAGCCATGACTCCTGCAATTTTTTTCGTGAGAGGAAGTTTCCCGCCTACTGCATTAGCACCGAGAGCTAGTTGGGCTTTGCATGACCGAACGTGCTGCTGCATGACAAATCAGCACGTGCCTGTGCATGTGCTACATCTCTTTTCCGGTAGCTGGAGTGATTCAGCAGATAGTATTGCAGATCCAGGATTCTAAGTCCTGTTCACTAACAATGCTGATAGGGTATTTCATCAGTCTATCGGGCATTATGATAACCTGAAGGATAATTCAAAACTGTTCAAGGCCACAGGCTCGTGCAGATGCATCATCGCACGATTTAATAATAATAATAATGCACTTGATAAAGCGCCCTCAGAGAACTCAATCTCTTTCTAGGTGCTTTACATTTGCTGATTTAAGCGATCACATTTACTCAGTCCACTGAACTATTGCACCAAAAGCTTATGCCTACGAAAAGTCACGGGAGCCGGAGTGTCTACTCACCTAGTGCGAAGCATAGCCTAGCTCGTGAGTCTGGCCTGCTGCCGGGCAAGGACTCCATACCACGATCTGGGTCGTCAAGTGCTCGAATCTTAGTTCAGGTCTCTTTCTGTTGTTGACCTTATCATAAGTAAGGAGTTTGCTGAGCTTTGACCGCATGAAGCACCCAGGCTTCTCCAGTCTCTTTCTGTTGTAAAGTTTGTCGCAAGCAACGTTTCTGACGAGTTTCGTCAGAGTGGCACAAAGTGACTTCATTTGTTGCTTATTTTTCTCGTTGTCTGCCATAGTTAACACTTCAATGGTATAGTTTAGGCATACTTTAGTATTATCTGCCTGATTTTCTCTTCTTGTTCTCTATTCACTGCTGCAAAAACTTGCTCGTTCACAACGGTAGCAGATACCACAGGTTTCTATAGTACTAACAATAATAATAATGCATTTGACTTAATCCCCTTAGAGAGCACAATCTCTTTCTAGGCACTTGACATTTGCTGATAAGGAAATTAGTGGGTACCTGTCAAAAATCAAGGAAAGCTCAAACTTTGCTTTGAAAGGCTGGAAAAGCTGGGAAGCTGTGGAAGCACCAGTAGTCATTGTGAGTGACAGCAAAGGCGATCGTAGTGCAGAGAGCCTAATTTTCAATTCTATTCTTGCCACGGCCATTGTTGTGTGTGCATGCTGCTGCGATTGTAATTAGGGAAGCGTCCGGCCACTAATGTATGCCTCACCTGCAGCCAATGGTTGGGCAGTTAACTCGGTGATGCCTTCGGCCTTCGATGTAAGGGATGTTGCCAGCTGTGGCTGCCATTTCCCGGCTGTAGTGATTCACCAAGCTATCTTATATGTACTCCTGAGAGCAATAGTGGAGTGTCTCTTTTATTGCTCACGCCAGTGCTTGTTCCTCGGTGAGCCTCCACTGGAACTATCTTTGCCGGAGACACAGTAACACAGCAACTGGTAGCAGAGGATGGTTAACTCGAGCCGAAAAGAGTACCAGACCTTCTGTGTTCTAGATGGGATCCCAACACTGAGTTATGAAATGTTTAACCGCGGCAAGCACTTCTTGCCTTGGCTTCTGACGCAAGTGAATACTGTAGCAAGGCTAAACATCGCGATGCCATTAAAGCATGCTGAGCCCGTGTTTCTGGGCGATAATGCGATACACTGTTGGGGTGTCAAACCGGCCAACAAAAATCAGGACTACCACCAGTTTCGAAATGAAGTAATTCTTCTGCTTACGGGTTTGATGGATGAGGAGGCCAAGATTGAGGGCCGAGAGGTTTCGGCTGGAGCAGGAGCAGCTGGCCGGAGCTGAGAAAGCGACAAAGATAGGCGACGAGCCAGCTTCACCACGGTCGATCCCACCGTCAGCAGCTTGCAAGAGCTAGACAGACGAGCAGAACTTATGCTGCTGCTGCAGCTATCCAGCTGCAATGCCGGAGGGGAAAGCAGGTATCAGACTGCTTCGGACCCAGTGGCAAAAATAGTCGAAGAGAGCCAGTGCAAAGTAGGTGTGGAAGTGTCTTTGATCTGGTAGAAATAGACACAGCATCTCTGCTCTTACTAAGAAAGTGCGATCGGAGTGAGGTGTATTCATTCTTTTCGCTGGCTGTCCAACGTCTTTGAAGTCTTTCCACCTCCCGTGCTAGTAATCTTATGCCTTAGACCTGCACATCGGACTACAGTGCTGGGCATGGGCCCACAGTAAACCCATGGCAGCAGATTTGCAGTCGCCGTTATCAGGTGCAGATTTGTTCAGTTAAAACGACCCTGTTCACTTCCTCTTTCCCTACCAATTGCTCCACACGGCAATGGTGCATACGGTGATCTTAAAGACCCCATTATCCAGCCAGCTGCTGCACAAAGAAAACAAAGGCTTTTGAGAGTGCCACTGTAAATATTTGCTGGTTGCTTGGATGCTATCAAGCAAATGCTAAGCTAGATGGCGTTTGCTCTGAATGCCGATTGGCTTCGAGGAACTTAGTATTGTGAGGAAATGGCCAATGACTAAAGAAGAGGAACAAACCCCCTCTCTGATAGCCGTCTTGTGACGTCTACAATCAGGGACTGATATGTTGTGGAATGCCCCAACTTTGTTCAGGTAATAGCTGTTGCAACCTAGGAAGCAGGAAGCTGGAAAAGCATGCAACACTCTTCAGCAGCTACTACTGTTGCCATTTGCCTCTACTACTCCCCCAGTGATACTATGAATGCCAGGGCATTGCCTGAATGAGTCCAGCTGTGCTTCATTGCATCCCCATGAATGCCAAGCATGGAATTATGCTGATCGGCTGGACAGCTCTTAGGATTTGTCTGGTTTTCCACTACTTTTTGAAGTAGTGCTACTGCCAGCTATGAGATGACTAACAATGTGGCTTGGAGAGTAAATTAAAGTAAAGTAAAGCTCAGCTGGTTCTACAGCCTCACGATATGGCAAGCAGAACAGCTGTAGTGACTATCACCCCACTCCTGTTTGCAGAGAGCAATAAATGATCGCTCACTGCAAGACTCGAAATCAAGACCTCGGTCGTGAAGAGCTAGCGCCTTACCCCTGGGCTAAAGACCATTAGCAAATGCGATGAATGTCTGAATGTCAACCTGCCGGCATGTCGGTGGCGGTGGTCATGCAGCCAGCCATAGCTGACTTTTCATTATTTGGGCTGTATCACTAGCACCCAATAATCACATAAGACATACCGTGGTCGAAAAGTAAGTGCTAATGTGGTGGCAGAAAACTTTCATCAGTGAGCGATGTCATTGTAGATACACGTGTACAGTGCTATCGTTCATCTGGGAAGTCCTTAAAATATAGGGGTACCACAGGTATCGGTCTAATGCTTCCTTCTTTCTAAATCTATACTCTCCTTCTGGCCAATTTCTTCAAAAAACACACTCTCAGCCTTTATTTCTACACCAATGATACCCAGCTATACCAATCCATTGACCCGCCTCAGCTTTTTTTTTGCATCACACTCACATACCTTCCTTTCAGCCTGTATAGACGAGATTTGCCCTTGTATGCCCACTTACTTCGTAAAGTGTGATAATTGACAGGATTAGCCTTATAGAAATGAGCAAGCTTAGCATCATCATGAAGTTAGAAGACCTTGTCCTAAAGATCGGTCTCTGGGTGTAAGCTTCCCAAACGACTGGTCATTGCACATTGCCTCCTTCGCTGTCAAGTCGTCCAACTGAAAGCTTAGTTGAGAACTTTGCCTAAATTAGGTCCTGCTTAGGGAAGAGTACGACAGCCAAACTAGCTCACGGGTTTCTAATATCGCATGTAGAATAGTCGAATTCCATTTATTCATAACTTGTGGTCTTTGATTAATTGGCTGTAATAGGTGCAAAAATCAGCAGCTCGTCTGGTCTGAACGTCAATGGTGTAGCTGCCAAGTCACACCCCTTCTGTCTGAGCTTAACCCACTCCATGTCATGCTTCGAGTCGACTTGAAGATCCTCTCTATAGGTTGCTTCACTCGCTTACACAATCTACGTATCCTACCTCCTTGCTCCTTCGGCTCGCTGTACTACAGCATGCAGGACAGCTTTTGCGTTGCCTGGCTGTACCTTGCACGAAATTAAAATCCTTTAGTGACTTGGCCTTGAATTCGTAAGGACTGGGTGGTCCGTCCATAAGTAGGTTCTGGCTTCAAGCGTTCAAACTCAGCTCGGATGGAGAAGAGAGCCGATGGTATTCAGCCCGAGCCTTCTCCACGTCAATCGAAGTGCTCTCGACCGGTGGTCACTTGGTGCTTAATTTGCACATACCATGAGCATTCCATACCTTGTTTCCGGCTTGGCCGAGCAATGGATACAATGGCTACGATGTAGTGCTAGGGTAGTGGTAGTGCGATGTAGCTGCTAGTGTGCCTAATCTAGCAGCATGTTTCATTTGTTGGCTAATGCTATAGTCTGTGTATTCTTAAAGGCGGCAGCCATCGCTCTGTATAAATTTATTGAATGAGAGAGATAAACAGAGAGAGAGAGAGGGAGAGAGAGAGGGAGAGAGAACGTGTGTGTGTGTGTGTGTGTGTGTGTGTGCTGTGTGCTTGTGTGTGTGTGTGTGTGTGTGTGTGTGTGTGTGTGTGTGTGTGTGTGTGTGTGTGTGTGCGTGCGCGCGCGAGCACACGTTCGTGCACGTGTGTGTATATGTGCGTGCCTGTGTGTGGACGGAGGAAAGGGAACAGCTGCTGATATAGCTCAAATGTCACGTGACTAGCCACAGCAAAGAATGGTTGCATGACTTGCGGCCTCATATTGGGCTTATGGTTGAAAGATGTCAAGACCACGAGATGCAAAGAAACCTTTATGGGACACCGAAGTGGTGGATTCGAGCCCCGCGGAGTTTGTGAAGCGACTGAATAGAGGTTAAGTTCTTTTAGAGCGCTTTACTAATAAATTATATGATGCTCTGCCCTTTTTGTTCCTACGCGTTCACCCTTGTTGGAGATGTTCGTGTATTGGATGAGGATCAATGGTATACTTTGCGTCCCCCTTTCAAAGTTTTGTCATTTCGGGGACTACTTATTTTTTCACCGTGTCGTTATCCGAGGGTTTAGTGCACGAGCATATTAAAAGCATGTTTTTTTTTAGCTCATTGTTCACGACCGGCACATGGGAGATTGAATTCAACTCGTTAAACCGGCAAATAATACTTTTTGCTTACTCAGCACATGAAAAAAAATTCGTGGACTACATTTCAAATGGCAGTACAGCGAGAATTCAGGGTTTATATTTTACTCTTTACTTGGAACGTGCAGAACGGCCGACGGCTGCCTGCTATGGGGCTGGGAGCAAACAAATGTTTGGATTGAAATTATTTACTTGAAACGGCATGGAGGGAGCTAAATTAGCCAGATTGCGACTGATAGCTATTGTTCGAGGTTCCTGAATTCTAACGGCAAGAAACGAGTCACGCGATACTCTACGATCGAGGCCGAATAAACGCCGGCGCCATGTGATAGGCAGTCAGTTGGGATTCCGGTCTCGGCATTGACATTTGAGCTGATTGAGCTCTAGGCCACTGAAACGGTGTCCAACCACATCCGCTGTTGAATATCTGTAACCATCCAATGCTGTCCAATAGACTTATCTTCGTTATGGATACGGACTTATTATTTCAAGGTAAGCCGTAATGGCTCACTAAGTAAGGCGGTTGCTTTCACGACCTCGGCCCCGAGGTCGTGAGTTCGTATTCTGCGGTGGGCGATTCTTTATCGCCACTGCAAGCTGTGGTGGTGCAAGCGGTGCAAGCCGTAAAAGCTCTTCTGTCGCTATACAAAAAAGTCTGTAAAATCAGATAGTATGAGCGCTCTTCGTCGCTGCCGCGTTCCTCCCATTGTCAGCACGACTTCGTGCATGGTGCAGCACCCAAAAGTTGCAAGCCGTGCTATATTGTTCCGTGTTACGTTCATACATCCGTCGCCAGCATTCGTCACGAACCGGCTGAAACTAGCACCATTACAAGCGCCGTGTTTTTGGCCTAGTTCGGCCAGGACGTGGAAGCCGCACACCACGCTTGTAACAACTGAAAGTCCAAACTGAACGTACTAACCTCCGGTTGGCTGGGCCAGCTGTCAACTAACTGAGCTGTATAGATTGCTGTTTTCAGTTGCAATTTCGGTCTTGGAAATTATAAATACGAGAGAGTGAAATATTTGCTTTTGAGCAAATAGGTACTACCTATAAAGGGCTCAGCAAACTCGAAAATCGATATCATTACTGCACATACGAATGCCTTTAGACAGAGTGTAATACGTTCCTGTAGTGGCCTCCTTATTTGTATGAATTTCCGCAGTACTTGGTGCTCAGCAATAGGTTTCGTTCGGTTTCTAGGAGAAAAATGTTGTAGATGCAGAGCACTAGGGGCAGATTATATGACTTGGTAGTTAATTGTGCTTGTTGAACACCCGTTGGCCAGACGGCAATTTCATGAGAAAAAGCTAGATGACCTATAATAAAAATAATAATAATGCACTTGATAAAGCGCCCTCAGAGAACTCAATCTCTTTCTGAGTGCTTTACATTTGCTGCAAAGGGAAACACAATTGAATGGCGAGTAATATCATGCTTGATAAACAACATGAATAACATGGTTAGGGGTGACATGCACAGGGTCAGCATGCAAATGTGGTTAGTGGCAGCATGCACAGTGTCAGCAAGCATAAGCCCATCAAGGACGTATCGAAGGAACACACTAAATGCTGTCCAAAAGGTGTGTCTTTAAGTTCTTTTTAAATGTGGTCAAGTCAGGGGGTGTTCTGACGCAAGTCGGAAGTGAGTTCCAGGCTTTGGGAGCATACGAACTAAATTCACGGTCTCCAAAGGATTTGAGGTTTGTGCGAGGTATTGGTAAACTGTTGGATTCCGAAAAGCGGGTGGTACGATGCTTAACCTGGTGGGGGAGTAGATCTGAGAGATAGGCTGGAGCCAAAAAATGAAGTGACCAAAAAGTGAGCGACGAAACCTTGAAATCGATCCGTTGCTTGACTGGTAGCCAGTGCAGGTCGGTGAGAAGTGGTGTGATGTGGCAACTGCGACGCCCACGACAAACAAGCCTAGCTGCAGAGTTTTGCTCCGGCTGTAATCGCCTGATTGCTCATGCTGGTAGTCCAGCAAGCAGTGACTTATAGAAGTCAAGGCGGGATGTCACCAATGCATGGACCAACTTAGACGTGGTATCCTTATCTAAACAAGCCCGAATTTTCGAAATGTTATGTAGCTGAAAGTAGGCATACTTGACTGTGGAGCTGATGTGGTCGTCTAGCGAGAGGTCACTTTGGAACATGACACCTAGATTTCGAGCTAATTCAGCAGGAGATATGCTGGCAGGGCCAATTTTGAGCGGCAGCCTTATGAATGAAACGATGAAAGAGCTGATACAGAAGCGTTATTTATACAATCACAAAACAACGCCAGTGGCTTTCACTTTATTTGCAGTTACTAATAAACACTTGATGGCCAAACCTTGGCTTCCAGTTAAACACCAGATCGACTTCAAGATTGTTTTTGCTCACTTTTAGGTCCCTTCATTCTTTGGCCCCAACCTACCTATCAGATCTACTGCCCCACCAGGCCAAGCACCATACCACAAGCTTTTTGGAAAATAACTGTTTACCTATACCTCATACAAACCTTAAATCTTTTGGAGACCGTGCGTTGAGTTCGTATGCTCCCAAAGCCTGGAACGTACTCCCGACTTGCATCAGAACATCCCCTGACTTGACCACATTTAGCAAGATATTAAAAACGCATGTATTTATGACAGCATTTAGTGAGTTCCTGTGATTCGTCCTTTATGGGCTATGTGTGCTGACATTACTGCACGCTGCCACTAACCACACTTGCTTGCTAACCATGTGCATGTCACCCCTAATCATGTTATTCATGATGTTTATCAAGCATGCTACCATCCACCATTCGATGTTTCCTTTGCAGCAAAGTGTAAAGCGCCTAGAAAGAGATTGAGCTCTCTCAGGGAGCTTCATCAAGTGTATTAATTATTATCATTCATGCCGAAGTAATGAAGTCACATCCTGAGGAGTGAGGTGTGACATATTGTTCCCTGGCTCAGACCCAAAATTATTCGTCACAACTCTGTCACGAGTTCATGCTTGTATGTCTCATATGGTTCTAGAAACAGCAATGTGCTTTTGCCACATTTAATTACCTCTGACCCTTTAGAATAGCTCTTGGGCATTGCTCTATGCTGTAGGGACGATGCACTCAACAATGCGAAGGGGCTTAAAGGTCACCGCTTCCTACAGTGGAGAGCTAGGCAGCAGCAAGTAAGTTGTAACCGCGTAGAAGCTCGTCCCCCGGTTCTCTACCGGTAGACTGTGTGATGCAGTGCTGCAGTGCGGTTAAAATACAGGCGGCCACAACTGGGTGCCGAAAGCAACAGTTTATTATGGGCCTGTTAGTAGTGGTTACGCGCCGGCGCAAGCGCTTTACGCGGCTCGTACCGGACCGACGGAGTTAACTGCACGAACTCCCGAAGCCCGAGTATAACCAACTACCCTGTGCGTTTACGTGGCGCGTATCGGTCCGACGGAGTTAACTGCGCGAACCCCCGAAGTCCGAGTATAACTAACTACCCTATGCGTGCGTCGCTACAGCACCCCAAGATACGAGCAGCCAACTGAGTAGCCGGCAGAACACAACTGCGAAGTCTAAGTTGCACTTAGCTGTCCGTCGCAGTAGGTTCGCCTCTCGTGCTCTTGAAGCGTAGTCTCGCATCGACTACCAAACTGCAGCCCTGAGCTCTCGGGGCGTAGTCTCTGCTCGACTACCCAAGCTGTCTCTCTCGAGCTCTGTCACTCGTCTCCTTATATTCTCTCTCCTCTCAACTCCTGACCTTGCGCGCAGCTGCTATTTCTACTTCAGCATATTAGTCGGTGCACATCCTGACCGCAACGTCTGCACCAGGCTTCATTCTAACTTTAGCGGGTAGGCCAGGAGTCGGGCTTGTACTAGCTGTCCAAGTTGAACCCGCTAAGACAACCACATTAGTCGCTCCATCTCTTAACCGCACCGCCTGCATAGAGCTCCATTCTAACCTGAGCTAGGTGAGTCAGCAGCTGTCGGGTCTGTACTAGGCGCCCTAGCCGACCCCGCTAAGGCAAGGCTAATATCGCGGCTAGCCTGAGAGCTGCTCCGTTGCAAGTGATATATTGCCAATCCTATCACTGTCACATCGGTAGCATCAATAGACAAAAGGCAGTTGCAATGCCGATCTCACAACCCTGATCTAGAAGCCATGCACACACGTGCATAGACGTGCACACACTCGTACCCATGCACGCGTGTAAGCGAGTACAACCATTTTTTTGGAATCATGCTGTGTCGATCTCACATGTCATCCCCTTTACGGCATAGTATATGTTCACAACTGTTATCACGGTCGGCTGCTGCTCTGTCAGGTGGTCACTCTGCTCACAGCTATCGGTGCTCTGGCTGATAGAAAAGTGTCATCTCGTACAGGCGTGGGCCAAGATAAAAGCATCCACCAAGGAAACTGGGGAGAGGCTCGAGCTGTGGCGAAAACCGATCAAAGAGATCGATGGTAAGTAGTCATTGACTGAGACTTTGAAGCAGTGCCTGTGGCCGTCAGCATGCACCTTAGGGTGCATGATGATGGGTGCATGAGGACTGCAGAAGGTACATGTTCAGATGCATACACCATTTTCTTTAGCTGAAATTATGCTTACTTGAAAACATAGGCAATGTGCTCATCCAATGACAAGTATTTTAGGAATGGTACGTCAGTTAAATCTTTCAAGTTAATTTGTTATACAATTTTATCAGATATTGCTAGCAAGTTCCAATACGGATTTAGAACAAACAATTACACAGTAACTGCTCTGGTTTGGCTTTGCAAAAACCTGAATAATGCTAGCTGTGATAGCGGCTTCCATACTGGCTCTGCTCAAGCTATCAGAGCATTTGATGCAACTGACCCCGTCATCCTTTTTGAGTGCCTCTGACACGCCTAGATACCACTTGCACAGTGCTTAAGTGTCTAATGTCCAGCTAATGTCCAACCTCAGTGAGATATGTCAGACTACAGATATAAATGGCTGTTGTTCATCTGGGAAGCCCTTATAGTATGTGTTTTCTCAGTGTTAACTCTTATACCGTTACTTTATACTATATATAATCTCTATGGCTAATTTTTTCGTCAACCGAAGTCGTGGCTTTCCTTTCAATGCCAGTGACACTCCGCTGTACCCATCCTTCTACTCTTCAACCTTACCTGGCATTAATCTTTTAATTCCTTTGCAGCGTGAATCGAAATTTGCACTTGGATGGTCACTACTTCCTTAAGCTTTAGGACAAAAAGACCAACATTAGAGGTTTGGGCAAGCCTGATCTCACTTTCAGGTTTAAAAACCTCATCCTCAAAATGGGTTCAGCTTGCATCACTCCAGTAATGCCTGTCCTACGATAACTAGTCCAAAACGACTGGGCGACGGATCAGCTCATTGCCTCCTTTGTCAAGTTGGCCTACGTGTACCTGATCTAATGCCTATTTCTTACGCTTGAAATCAGGATTTAGTTTGAAATCGCTCAGCATGCTCTTAAAATAGTATCGAGTGATCAATCCGTGTTTGGCATATCTGACAGATGATGCTTGTAATTATAAGACGCATTGCAGATGAACAAAGCACGTTTATTGGCAGCCATGTTAAAAAATATAATTAATTTGTATAGCGGCGCCCCAAGAGAACTTAATCTCCATGTAGGCGCTTAGCATATGCTTTAGGGCTCAAACCCCCGACCTCAGCCAGACTTTGGTCGGAGCGAGCATCTTAACCACGGGACCAAACCGGATGTTATGTCGGCTAGCCTGACCACGTGGTGAGTAAGGCCTCTCCTGATTGGTCACGTTGCTGTGACTCCGCCCCGGTAGCTCTGCTATAACATCTTCCCTTCAAAAAGGACCAGTCTCATTTTCAAAGACCTACCCTTCAGACCGGCTTTACCACCCTGCCAGACCCTGTTTTCATTTGATCTCAAGAAGTGGTTATCTCATCTGCAATACTTTGAGACTGATATTGAACTGCAGCTGCAGCGAAGTGTCAGGAGGTTCGCTGTCAGTGACCTGTAGATCGGTGTCAATCGGTCGAAGAGGCCTTGTGTTCTGCCGAAGTGTGCTGCCATTGTCAGTCTGCATGACAAATGACCGAAGTGTACCTGCTTGAGCTGTCACCATTTCATGTGTGCTCCAGCTGGTTTTGCCATCAGTCCGCACTAATACCGGTTGGCCGGGTTAAAGAGGCGGAAGTAGGTGAGCAGAATGATGGCGATCGCGGTTGTGCTGTTGAAGCTCTTTTGGACGGTCGTCGTTGAGTTGCACTATTTCCTTTGCTGGCCATTGTGGTTCAACATGCCGAGGGAGCACAGGCAACGTCGTCCTAATCCGTTGTCCCGTGACCAGTTGTGCTGGGCTGATGGCTTGAAGGGGGGTAAAGCGCCGTCCTCTGAATCATTAGAGCGAGACACGAATCAGACTGTCTCACAATAGATGTGGGAGTTTGCGCAGCTCTTTTCACATTTCTGTTCGCTTGTCGAAAATGTGGGCTGTTCGTAAGGTGCTTGAACCCGTATCGTCTCGCAAAGGCACCAAATTCGTGAGATAAAAAATTGTGAACCATTGTCAGACTGCAATGACTCTGGTGAGCCCCAGCGAGCAAATATGGTCGGTAGTTCGGCCATCACGTATTTGTTCGTTAATTTTGATAATGGAACGATCTATATATCGGGAATAAAAGCCAATTACAATCAGGTGCTGTCGTCCCTCCTGTTCAAAGAGATTGGTAGCGACTTGTTGCCAAGGAACAATGGGCACCAGTGTAGGAATGAGTTCCCCATGCAGTTGTCTCCACTGGCTGTTTTGACAGAAGCTGCATGAATCGACCCATTCTTAACGTCTTGGCTAATTCCTAGCCAGTATACACACGACCTTGCTCGGTCCCTACATTTGGTCCTGCCCCCTGGTGACCGTCGTGGATCCGCTCCAACATGAAAGCTTGCAGGCTTCGAGAGATATATATGCGATCGTCATTTGGTAGTATATCATTCGACACAGAAAGATGGCTACTTATGGCAAAGTACTTCCGCAAGCAAGGTTGCCGGTAGGTCCTTGCTCGATTTAGGCCACCCTGAGAGCGAATATTCAATGACAGCCTGTAGCTCACACTCGTCAGCGGTAACCTCCTTTACTTCGCTCAAGAGAGCTACTGAGAGCGATTTAGCAACAACGGTATGTACGTAGAGCTGAACGGCTTCAGCATGGCCATGTTCCTCACTCCTACGCAGTGATGGTCTTGACAGCGTATCAACTATCACCAGGGTCTTCCCAGGCACTTACACGGCGCGAGGGTTAAAACACATCAATCGCATCTATGAGCGTTGGCATCTAACCGGAACCTGGACGAGGTCCTTAGTCATCAGTAACTGAGTAAGCGGTTAATGGTTAGTACGAAGCTCGAAAGAAGGCAAACCAACAAAGAACTGACTGAACTTCTCGAACGCCCACACTGCCTCAAGACACTCTTTTTCGATATGAGCGTATCTCGCCAGACAACGTGCGGGATGCAAATACGACAGTTCGCACATCTTGCTCTCCCGATCCACGGCACTGCAGCAGAAGGGCACCTTGACCATAGCTGCTGGCATCGGTACTGACAATCGCCGACTTTTGTATGTCGAAATAAGCCAACACGGATACCTTAGTCAAAATAAACTTTACTTCCCGGAATGCTTTTTTGCTGGTTAGATCCCCAGTACCACCCAGTCAGACGAGAGCAGATCGTTTAGCTGTTATAAGACAGCGGCCAGATTTGGCACAAGCTGGCCGCGGTAGTTTACCATACCAAGGCATCGCTTTAGCTCGGCTATATTGGTCGGATCAGAGAGGTTGAGGATAGCTTCTATTTTGTCGTCTGACGGTCGGACGCCGCTGGCTTCAATAGCACGTGCTAGGAACGTCAAAGTGGGTTGGCGGAATATACAATTGTCTCAATTCAACTTTAGGCCCGACTTTGAAATTTCGGAAGTAACTCGACGCAATTTATTGTCATGCTCAGCCGCCGTGGATCTATTAATTAAAACTTCGTCCATATAAACCGCCACACCTTCGATCTCACTTAAGAGGTTGTGCATCAGTCGCTGAAAGGTCTCCGGAGGGCTAGTTATGCCAAAGGGCAGCCGACAAAAACAAAAACGTCCAAGCGGTGTTACAAACGTTGTTAAGCGAGTGCTCTCACGGGACAATGGAATAGCCATTCAATTGCATTTCACTTTACAGCAAATGTAAAGCGCCTAGAGAGAGATTAAGTTCTCTGAGGGCACTTTATCAAGTGAATTATTATTATTATTATTAAGGGGCAGCCGACAAAAACAAAAACGTCCAAGCGGTGTTACAAACGTTGTTAAGCGAGTGCTCTCACGGGACGATAGAATAGCCCAAAATACGCTGGAGGCATCCAACTTAGAGAACCGCGTAGTACCAACAGCGAAGTACTTAGATATAGTCTCATTTAGCGTAGGTAGCACGTACCTGGCACCCCGCAGGTACAGGCTTTGCAACTGTAGTTTGGTTCACGCACGTACAGAAACGCCAGCAGATGAGCAAAACCAACGGTTTATACTACGACGCACGGAGCAGAGTAAAGCAAGACTCCCTTTTCCCCTCTCTCCCACTCAAGTCCCATTCCTCGACCACCACTGCGCACGGCCGCCCCGATGATGAATACAACATCTGTTCACCATCGGGTCATCGGAGGAACATTGGCCACATCAGTGGCGGACCACAGCTGTGCACCGGCCAGTCCCGATGATACATCCAGTATCTGCACCTGGCCGTCCCGATGATACTCCCAACAGCTGTTCACCGGCGGGTTAGCAGAGTAATGATACCGGGCTGTATCCGAGCCACGTCGGAGGCGGTGCAGTAGCCAAGCGCTGGCATATAACCGAACTATTTAAACGGCATCAACGGTGTAATCTCAACATCGGATTCAGCTATGACCTCTCTTGCTCTAGCATAGGGGTTTATGCGTGATTTAAAAAGCACTGCATAGTGGCCCGACTTCTGGAAGCTATTGCAATGGCGGTCGCGTGTCGGGCAGCGCCAGGAGTGTGTGCCGAGTTAAAGTTCCGACAGCTGTTAGCCTCTTCTGCATCATCGGAGGGCATAACTTTCCTACGATCTATGCGGCTGCTAGCCTCTAAGACACAGGGCTGAGGACAGTCGGCGGACTGCGGTCACCGACAAACCTCAATCTGAAACCGGGTGCTGGAGACTCAGTTTACCGTCTCCGTCAGACGCACCTCTTGTACCACCACAGTTAACGTATGGTTGGGGATAGTTTCAGGGCTTCTGAAAGTTTGAGGTCGGACAAGCCCACAACCAGGTAATCTTGGATCAACTCATCTTTCATCGCACCCCATATTTGCACTGCGAAGCTAAATCGTGTAGTTCGTGCATGAATGCCTTGGTAGACTCACCCGGATGTTGACTTCGGAGGTCGAAGCGGTAGATCTGGAAAAAAATAAGTTTTTCCAAAATTAAAAGATAAACTATTTATAAATGTTAATCCCAAATTTTAGTGGTTGACAGATGACTGGAACATGGTAAATAAAATTATTTTGAAAGTCCTATTTACACCAGAAGGAGTGCATCGAGCTCAACATAATGATTTTCTGTGAAAAATAACAGAACCTAAACTGCGGTTTTCTGGGGACCTTTTTAAATACAGGTTACTCAGCCTTAAACGGGCCCGCCAAACATCACTTTAAAATATTACATTTTCAAAATATTGACACGCCCCCTCGCGACATGGCCCGATCGTTGAAGATATTCCTTCGCGATATGAAATAGTCATCAAATTTGCCCAAGATGAATCCAACGTCTTGACTTGGTCGACCTCATAGTTAAAAGTGCCAAATATCGCATCTGCTTGCGCCCCATGGCATAGAAAAGTGCACTGATCTGTATGTCCGGTTCCTTCAAAGTCGGCATGGTAGCCGTCGCATAACGGCGAAAACGATCCAAGCCGTCCATCGCGCCGGCTAGTCAAACGTAAACTCTGCTGGAGGTTTACACTTAGCCATACTTTAAGCTTTGTTGATAATCAGGGTGACACTCTATAACTTCATCGCTGCCGCCATATAATGATTAGATGCATCGTGGATGAACTGAGCACGTTTATTGGTAGCCATGTGATGTCGGCTCTCCAGACCACGTGGTGAGCGAGGCCTCTCCTGATTAGTCACGTTGTGAATCCGCTCTGCTTGGTCTATCGTAATGCTCTTTGAACTAGGTATCAATCAGATAATGGTGAGGAAGTAGACCTGCAGGTCAAACCAGGCAATCGCATAGTGTTATCACAAGAATAAAAAAAAGTTTACTTTTGCATCATACTTTATCGAAAGCTTTTGTTCCACTTATGTTGATTTGACATTGCCATTGACTTAATTCACGCTGCAATTACATTGCATAGTGCGAGTAATCTTTATAGACTTGTATTAATTTCTCTTTCTGTAGGGCGCTTTGGACCAGGAGTCGTGTCATTCTTTACTTTTCTGAAGACACTTTTCAAGACGAATATTTTTATTGCGTTCGTATGGCTGGTATTTGTCGTGATTCCCGGAGCCGTCTTGTCAGCAAGTTCCAGCTCGACATCAATAAGTGGTAACTAAATATAAGAAATTAGAAATTGACGGTTTGTGCAGCTGCATACAATATGATCTGACATTAGCTACGCATGGCTATTATGGCTGTCGCCCAAGCAATAGACGGCAGGCTACTATTGGTATGCATCTCTACTTTCGCTTTTGAATTACTTCAACCGAATGGATGTTGTAACACGTTGGCACGATGACTGCTTGGCGGAGGAGGCAGGCTCAAATTTCCGATGAGAGACTAATTAAGAGAGGCCTAACTCATCGTGATAAAGATCGTGCACGCATGATTTCTGGACTGCAGCGCCTGTCTAGTTTGTGGTGATAGCTGCTGATATAAATGTCTTCACAAAATTGATACACAAGAGAGTCTTCTTTTCAATAATATCGGTTGTAGATCTGTTCAAAATCCGAATCTTGATAATGCTACAGGCCTTTCTTGTCGGTAGGAGATAGTGATGCAGCACCATTATTGCTACAGGCAGCTCTCTTTCAGTCTATCTGAGTCTTTGAGCCTACGTGGCCACAGAAGAGCCCAGCTGTGATAGTGGTGAATCTATAGACTGTATGTTCAACAAAATCAGTACATAGTAGACCTACGAGACATGCTGTTTTGTAGATAGATCAATGGTATTTACCAATTAGTTCTTTGTTGACGGAATTTCTGTCAGTGCTGTGCCTGTCATAAAATGCAACCCTACGTGCACCGATTGGACATATTTTCGTGGGTAGATTGTTAAATTACTCGGCATTTCTACTCACCACTCATTGTTTCATTGTAGCCAATTCACATTCGAACATATCAGCATGTTCAAGCGGTCTATACAACTATGTCAATAAAAGTGTTTTGGCCTTAACTCCTGTCTGCACCATAAATTACTATAATTATACGACTAATTCGACAGCCAAATCAGATTCTTCACACAAGGAGGTACTCAACTTTACTGAAGACTTCATCGATGGCTCGGTAATTGGCATATCGCATTCCTTATTCTCATAGCTTCAGTCAATAATGCTGGCAGCACTCTCCCAATGACATTTTGTTTTTACCCAAACAATACCTATTTATACCAGTTCATGTTTGTCAGCCGCTCTCTCATCATTCATCGAATAACGGGTTAACTTCGGAAGGTAGGTAGTCTCATGTACTATGACATATCGGTAACAGCATGTCCGTTGTTCTTGCAGTAAGCTGAGGATGCACTGCTCCATTTGCAGGGATGGATGGAGTTTACACCTCTGTTTCAAGGATATTACACCAGCAACACACTGTCGCTATCCTTTCTGACACAGATCTCTTCTTCCTTAAGCGGCTACACTTACAATCTGCCACTAGCTTACATTCTTATCACAGGCGTCTACATGTTGGTGAGCTTGTTCATTCTGGCAAGAGGGTGAGTAAGCACACTTTGCTCTTTACGTGTTCATTTACCATATCCAAATGTGCTTATGCTGCTACTGCTGCCAACAAGACAAACACGAAACGGCCTACTGTGTCCTGATCCTCACATTAAATTTTCTTCAGATCTGCTTCAACAATCAGGGAAAACACGATGAAGCAGGCAGCCAAGCGTAATAAATTTAGCGATCTTGCATTCTCAGCATGGAGCTTCAGCCTCGAAGATGCGTCAAGTGCGAAATTGGCACAGCAGCAGATCAGAAGAGAGGCCCAGGTGAGGAGCCCTGTTGTACCTGATAGTAGGACTGGATAGTAGGACTGAAAACTGGATAAACTGCAAGCCTCAAGGAGAAATGCAGGAGGCAACATTATCTTGCCGAATGAAGTCAGACAGTCAGAAAAGGCGTTGAATTAGAGGATTAGTGCCAATGGTGGGAATTGAATTCATTGGCGGCATTGAAGCTGGCATTTTTACCACTTTCTGCAGTCTAGTTTTCCGGCAACATAGTGGAATGAATGGTAGTACAGACATATATTGGGCATTGAGCAAGGGCTCAGAAAGTTTCGTGACTTAAAATGTCCTGCAATAAGCAGCTCTCTGAATTTTTCCTTATGATGTTGTATTTTGTGTCTGATGTGGCCTTCACCGCAGGGTAATGGTTATCAAGAAAGCTGCATTAGAAGTCGCAGCCACCGCCATTTTCGAACCAAAGCCGATAAAGCTTCCTCTTTTTGTATTAGTGTTCAAGCTGCCCTGATCAAAAGATAACAAGTCGACCCACTAAAGATTAAAAAAAGGTTTTTGTGAAGATTTTCAAAAACAAGAACTCTAAAACCTTTCAGTTGAGATTTTACATTCTGCCCTAGTTCCATGCACAAAGCTGGCTGGGGCTTTGGTAGATCCCGCGTGAAAAGAAGTTCACCGATTGATGCTACCTTTTGAGAGGACTAATTAATAACTAGTCCTGAAGCAGGAAGACCAAACTCACCCACAGAGCTAGTCATATTATTGCTCACAGCAACAGTTAAATTTCAGAAAAGCTAAGAAGTATTAGCAAATCGCCTGGTGTTAGTTTGAGGTGGAGTGGAGATGGAGTGTGGGGCTGCAGAGCACTGATTCCATGCAAGGATGCTCTGCAGTGAGGAATACATGGGTTGTGGTAGTCTCCGACCGTCTGCAGCTTCAACTGTTGGAGATCGATCTCCTGACGTCTTGTCCTTCACTCAATCGCGCGCTCCTGCCAAGCTGTGAGGCTGCAAGCCAGTGGCATTCACGCAATGACCTTTGAAGACAGCTGTCGTATTAGCTCCAGGCAGGTCTGTAGCTACCACAAGCAGGTCAAGTGGTGCAGTCTGCTTAGTTGGTCTGCAGTTTGAATAGCTGGCGCTCAAAGTGGCCTGAAAGTCTTCAGGTGAAGGGCATCCATCATGTCATGTCCTCGTGTGTCTTTGTGATGATGCGGTGTTGATGGTAATGACCGTCTTTTTAGGCATTTCTCGCTGAAAGTCGTGATGCTGAACGTAGACGAAACCTTACAGCAAGGCAAAAGTGTGGCGTGTATTTCTTTCGAATCTTCGCCAACTTGCTGGTGCTGACCCTGCTAGCAGGTGCTGGGTATCTCATCGTGTTCGTCACCCAAAAATCGTCTGAGGTAAACAAATTTGCAATGCATGATGGCACATCGAGAGAAAGCACTTAGGAAGCACCAGGAATTTTAAACGGCAAAATATTTCACAATAAAGAGGCCGCTGCTACTCTGTCCCTCAGGTATGGTAATATGAGAGGTAGGTTTGAGTCTATATGGATTAAGTAGCTTTAGGCAACAATAAAGGTTGGAGAACAGTGCCAAAATGCTTAGAGAAAAAAACGCCACCAAGAAAGGGCATAGCCAGGATATTAGTAAGGGGGGGGGGGTGGAATGAGGTGAATAGCTGGAGGTCGAAAACGTTTCCCCAAAACATTTTTTGAAAAAATCTCTAAGCCACACTAAAAACTTGATATTTAAGCTCTTACTGTTAACTTGTGTTTAATTTAGCCATTAGTTTACTCCTAGAAATTTATGGAAATTTTTTAAAATCAGGTCGAAGGTTCAACACTATAGGCCTCTTTTGGTACATTAACAGGAAATGTGCATGCCTGTTTGTAGAGCCGGAGGCAGTTTGCCGGTGGTGCATCACTCAACAAGCCTCTTACCGGTGTAAAAATAATCATGACATACCCAGTAACTAAAAATATAATCCTTACTAAAATGATGAATATCCTAGGAAATTGGCACGAGATGTACGTGCCAAGGGTGCATCTCTTTATTAGCCTTTATAGCCCATTCAAACAAATTATTGTCACTTTACACATTAAATCTGAGACACCGCAAATGTGATAGAGCCACTATGTAATAGTTTTTCGTTTAATCCGTTTTAATGCCTGAACGTCTTTGCCTCCCTGCTGAATTCGCGGTGGCCACCTAGTTGGGCCGGATGGACTAACTGTGGAAGGGGCCATTAGGTCAATAGATACTGCTCATTAGGCCAAACTGCTATCTCATGCTAGTGTAACCAGGACTGACCTGACTGACTGCTAATGTCATTGGGTGACTCACTACGGATTTTACGTGTAGGTCACCACTGTTTAATAGCATACAGAGCTGAATTTTAGCATTGTAGCAAACTCGTCAGCTAAAGGGTCAACACGAGAGACCATCTGGAGATGTGGAACTATTAATATTAGTGGACTCGGTTCAACTGGCCTCTCTAGACCTCCGTTGAAAGAATTTCCCTAGCTCAAAATATGATTGATAATATTAATAATAAGTCTTTTGTATTTCACCCTATGTGGACCAAATCTCTAATTGGGCTCATTACACACCCCTGCAAGAGAAACAATAGCAATTAATTTACTGGAAAGTATCCTGTTTAGACAAGTAAGCAAAATCATACAAAAAGACACCCCGTTGCTGGTTAGAAGACCTCTGATTAGTAGTATGCACTCAATAATGCTCAGGTGGGCATGCAAAGTACTCAAAAATAAATATATTTTAACTGGGGCGCAAGAAAAGCTGAACAGACACGTCTTTGACTGGAGTTTCAATGATGCCAAGTCAATGCAGGTGGTTTCAGAAGCCACGAGGAAGGCGAGTTCCACACGTTCGGTGCATGCAAACTGAAGGCTCGATCACCAAAATATTTAATCCTATTGCTGCTAGGAGCGGCCAGAAGTTAGGAAGCTGACGAGTGAATAATGCGAGAGCATACGAATAAAGGAGAAGCAAGGAAGTCAGATAAGCAGGTTGGAGCAACTTGGGGGTAAAGCAACCTGTTGGCCAGAGAGGAAATCTCGAAAAAAATCATATTGCCTTGGCATAGCTGGCAGATCACTCCAATGATCCAGGTCCCATCTCACTTGGAGATTGTAGAGCATTGATATGAACGGAGAAATTCCAGCAGAGGAATAATTAGAGTTATGCGTACCGCATGGCTCTCTGCTCAGTCTGATTCTTTTCAAGGTTAATAATCTCCCTCTTGGCGATACGATTGCCATGCACAATCTAGGCTCTCACTTCTGTGCAGATGACGCTTAGTTGTATCTTTACTTTGATTCCTCCACGAATTCAAATTCTCTCAACTCCCTGGCCGCATGAATTAATGTCATCTGCTCACAGATGGCAGCTAATTTTCTTAAATTCCAACTACAATAAAACCAAATTACTAGTTCCGGAAAAACCAAGTGAGATTGAGAAATTGGAGAACTGAACGCTCGAAATCGGCTCTGACAGCATATCTTCTATTGCATATATACGAAATCTTGGTGTACTGTTCCAAAGAGACCCTGTACCAGACGACCTCATCAGCTACAGTGAAGTCTGCCTATTTTCAGCTACATAACTTTGCTAAAATTCGGGCTTGTTTGGATAAGGATACCACATCTAAATTGATCCATGCATTTTTAACATTTTATCTCGACTTTTATGCAACTCTCTGCTTGCTGGTCTACCGGCCTGTGCAATCAGGTGCTTACAGTTGGTGAAAAACTCTACAGCCAGGCTTGTCTTGAGTGAGTCTCGAAGCAGCTACATCACATCATTTCTTGCCGACCTGCACTGGTTCCCAATTCAGCAGCAAATCGACTTCTAGGTTCTGTCATTCACTTTTAGATTCCTCTTTTCTTTAGTTGCAGTCTACCTATCAATATACTCCCTCACCAGGCCAGCAATCGTACCACCTGCTTTCTGAATCAAATTGTTTAGCTACACCTCGTACGGGCCTGAAATCCTTTGGAGATCATGCGTTTAGTTTGTTTGCTCCCAAAGCATGGAACTCACTTCCGGATGACGTCACAACACCCCTGACTTGACATGTAAAAAGAAGCTATAATGCATTTATTTATCACAGAATTCCGTGAGTTCATGCAGTTTTTACTTTGAGTGCTTATACATGCTAACATTGTGCATGCTGAACCTATGCATGTCACACCTATAACTATTTTATGCTTATTGAAATTGAACACGATACCCCTAACCATTCGGTTATACTTCCTTTACAGCATACGTAAAGTGCTTAGGATGAGATAAAGTTCTTTGCGTGTGTTATTCTAATGTATTATCATTATTAAGTCAACTTGATGCAGCCAGTTATGCTCAGGCAGAAGTGGTGTGATGTGGCTGCAGCACCGTTGGCGGTACTCCGGACATACTCCTAATAATAATAATAGTAATAATACGACATTTGTATAGCATTCTCAGAGAAATTAATCTCTTTCTAAGCACTTACAATTCGCTTTTGCACAGTACTTCCATATTACGGGTAAACGCTCGAGATAAACGGTAAACGATAAACGGTAAACGGTAGTGATGCTCGATTAATCAATCTTGAGTGTGAGGTCTTTCAACTTGAGCACCGAACGTTGGTCATGATCAGCAAGCCATGTGCTGAGGCCTGAAGCTGTCAGCTGGCTGAAGCCAGCCGTCGAGATCCGTCTCTGGCCATAGTAGCAGAGTTGCAAGCTGTCAGGGTCGCTCAGTTCCTTCATCTGTGTTATTCTATTGCTTTTCCAATTGCCTTTATAGTGGCTTTCCAAAAATAATTATTTGCTAGAAAATTTTTTTTAACTCAGGCCTGTCTCTTACCCTTTGCTGAAGAGGTCTGCATCTCCAGCATCGCGACTATTGCAAACTCGGTTGCATTCGAAATCTTACTAGCAGCCGAGGCTTCCATTCGTTTAACTTGCCATGTTTAAAGAACAGCGTATTTCTCCTTCGTGTTGGGATGGTCAATTTGATCCTTCATGAAGCTTGTTGGCTATAAAGCTGCGTGTACCAGCTACATCTCCGGATTTCACGACCAGCTAAAGGTGCTGCTTAATGGCAGTTTCGGAGCTTAGTAACGTGCAATCCACTAAAGCTCATTCCCTATAATTATCTCTACTGATTAAAGCGAGAAAGTACGTCACATCACAATATGGCATACTTGAGTTGTGTGGCAAGATGGTGCACCATCTGCCGTCAAGTAGCAAGACGCAGCGTTGTCTTCCGTGACGGAACTAATGTGACTCAGCGAAGCTAATTCACAGGCAGCGAGCTGCTCGTATTAAGTACCGCCATTTTGTAGTGCAATCCCGCTTATGACGAGTCGACCACATGCCGAACTCTCTACCATAAGCGGTCTTCCCACTTTTAGTGGTAGTGCTACGACCAAAAACAAAGTAAAGTGAGACTTAGCTGATTCAAGAGCCTCGTTGCATATGTTGAAGAACAGATGTAGTGGCTATCACTTCTGCTTGCAATCGGAAATCAAGAATTTCCTGCAATAGGACTCGAGCCTACAACCTGGTTAGTTAAGTGCAAGTGCCTTACTCCTAGGCTAAGACCCAGAGTAATTTTACTTATATATTACCTATTTGTATATATTTAGTATGACATAGCTGAATGGCTCGAATGTTATGCGTTAGCTAAGGGCATTTGGCATCCATCCCTCCACCGTAGATGCATCTCGTAGCGTGCGTAAGCCGAATTGAGGTCGGTAGGGCATTCTGTTTCTTAGCAAATGACAATCTTACATTTACAGGTAAAATCGTCCTATTCCGGCTTCATCAAGTTACTCATTAGCTACGCTCCATCATTGACCCTAACAATACTAAACATGCTTCTACCAAACTTGTTCTCATTGCTGTCCAAACTGGAAGACCTCAAACCGGCCACTAAACTGACGTTAGCTCTCATCAGGTAAGCGTGGCAAACAAACTTGTTCCATACAATATTTTCAGCTGAAGCTTAAAATAAAACTTAGAAACCCCGCCTCCCATCTGCAGCGAACAGGAGGAGCGGGCTGTGTATGCCACTAGGCATGCATGCCAGGCTGTTATGCTTGCTAGCTGTGTGGTTGCATGCTAGACGCGTCTTTCGGTTATGCGTGGGAGACCAAATTATCTCGTATAATTGGGCATGATTCGCAACTCAGATGGTAAGCCTTGCTGGCCTTACAACTTTCGTATATGTATTGAGTGTCGAAGTGCTCGGTGATATTTTTTTTTTTCGCATAACATTTGGTAAGTTTGAGAGCGTTCTTGAGCAGTCACTCACGCCGGATTACCGTACATACGACAAGGCTGTTTATTGTATATCAATGGAAGCTTCGCGGAAGATAATGTCTATAATTTTCCGACCTAGCCGCAGAGAATTCGGCTATTCTAGAATGTGTTCGCAGTTGCCGGCTGAAGCATCCACTAAAAGTGAATGACGCCGCTGCCTTTACAGAGAACGAAATAGCTATAATACTAATAAACAAAAAATTATTATTACAATCGTGACAATAATAAAATGCTTTTGCATACAACCATATGAGAATTAAACCTATTTCTAGGCACTGTACACGGGCCCAAACAATAATTGTCAGTCACCCGTGGTCTTGATGAGTTATTCATCCCTTATATAATCGTTCTTAAGCATGTCTTATCAGTTGAAAGGCTTTCAAGTGCCAATTTATTCATTCTCATAGACTGCGTCTAGTGCTCAGGAGGAAGACCCACGTTTCATCCTTAAGCAAATCTCTGCAGGCAGATATGACCAACATGAATTGCTATAGCTATGACCGGCTAGTGCCGGCATATTTTCGCCAATGACTTCCCAGCTGCCTGCGTTGAGGCCAGAAGGGCCAATGGTGTGTGTGTGTGTGTGTATATATATATTCTAATACAAATGAGCTATATGCTTCATTTGCAGGATATGTAAAGTATCCAGAAAGAGAGAGAGAGAGAGCGAGATTTAGCTCGGGTACTACACACATGTTTTACGATTAATAAGATTACTATTATTATATAAATTGCTATTATAATTACTATTATTATGTACATTACTATTGTTAAATTATAAGTAATTACTATTATGTAAATTCAAGTAATAAGAATAATAATAGTAATGCACTTGATAAAGCGCACTCAGAGAACTCAATCTCTTTCTAGGCGCTTTACATTTGCTGCAAAGGGAAACGCGACTGAATGGTGAGTAATATCATGCTTGATAAACAACATGAATAACATAGTTAGGGGTGACATGCACAGGGTCAGCATGCAAATGTGGTTAGTGACAGCATGCACAGTGTCAGAAAGCATAAGCACATGAAGGACGAATCACAGGAACCCACTAAATGCTGTCCTAAATCGGTGTGTTTTCAAGTTCTTTTTAAATGTGGTCAAGTCAGGGGATGTTCTGACGCAAGTCAGGAGGGAGTTCCAATCTTTGGGAGCATACGAACTACATGCACGGTCTGCAAAGGATTTGAGGTTTGTAGGAGGTATTTGTAAACTGTTGGATTCCGAAAAGCGGGTGGTACGATGCTTAGCCTGGTGGGAGAGTATATCTGAGAGATAGGCTGGAGCCAAAGAATGAAATGACCTAAAAGTGAGCGACAAAACCTTGAAATCGATCCGTCGCTTGACTGGTAGCCAGTGCAGGTCGGCGAGAAGTGGTGTGATGTGGCAACTGCGACGCCTACGACAAACAAGCCTAGCTGCAGAGTTTTGCACCGGCTTTTATCGCCTGATTACACATGCCGGTGGGCCAGCAAATAGTGAGCTACAGAAGTCGAGACGGGATGTCACAAATGCATGGACCAACTTGGACGTGGTATCCCTATCTAAACAAGCCCGTATTTTCGAAATGTTATTTAGCTTAAAGTAGGGCAGACTTGACTGTGGAGCTGATGTGGTCGTCTAGCGAGAGGTCACTTTGGAGCATGACACCTGGATTTCGAGCTGATTCAACAGGAGATATGCTGGCAGAGCCAATTTTGAGCGTCAGCCTTTCCAATTTCTGAATCACACCGGGTTTGCCCATAACTTGTAAGTTAGTTTTATCATCGTTTAGTTTAAGAAAATTTGCTGCCATCCATGTGCGGATGTCATCAATACATGCAGCAAGTGAGTTGAGAGAACTCGAGGTGCTCGAAGGCTGGGAGGGATCAAAGCAACTAAGGTACAACTGAGTGTCATCCGCATAGAAGTGAAAGCCTAGATTGTTCTTGGCAATCACATCAGCAAGAGGGAGAGTACAAACTGTGAAAAGAACCGGACCTAGCACGGTGCCCTGAGGTACCCCATATTTCAGAGGTCCTTCGAATGATCTTTGTCCATTCACGTCAATACTCTGGAGTCTTCCACTGAGATACGATCTGAACCATTGCAGAGCAGTGCCTGTGATGCTCAGGCGAGATGAGAGGCGCTCTAGAAGAATTTTGTGATCGATAGTATCAAAAGCTGCCGAAAGATCGAGCAAAACGAGCAGAGACACTCTACCTATGTCTGCATTCCTAAGTAGGTCTTTGTACACCCTAAGCAATGCTGACTCTGTGGAGTGATTAGCTCTAAAGCCAGACTGAAAGTCTGTACGAAGCACTATCCATCAAATTCCAAGAGCTTTTTAATGAGATCGTCACCATGGACTTGAATTTCGAGAGTAGTCCATTTCTTCTTTGAGTTGACTGTGACCAAAACCTTTAGGATAGCTTAGTGGTGTGATCTCAAGTCAGTTTTCTTTGCCGAATCCATGGTATGCCCATGTCAGTGCACATGCTTCATTTTCTGTATGAGTCAAGTGTCAGCAAGAAATTCTTACTCTTATGGGCTATTAAAATGTTTATCAATAATATTGTTGTACTATCCCTACGACCTGACTTTCAGTGAGTCAAGTCACTGCCGATACACCATGGATAAGAAGACTAGGACCTTCTTACTACTCGTCATCTTGGACCTCTACTAGGAGTTTTTCCACGAAAATTGGTCAAGATAAACCACCATGCCCTTATTAGTGTCCAGTGATTGTCTTTTACTAAGCAAAGCACGATCCCAAGTAGTTAATCCTTAATAAAACAACTAAGAGCCGACTGGTATTCTCGAGATGTCAATTTGGTGATTTGTGAAACAGCTGAGAGTAAGTGTGAGTATGAGTGAGTGTGTGAGTGCCTCTCACCGTACCGTGGGTCTATTTCAGGTCTGTGGTCGTCCGGTTAGCTGGATTAGCAGTCCTTGTGTTTACTCTTTACACGCAAGTGACATGCTCGGACGGTTCTGCCACCACGTTTGACGAGTGCCACGTCCGTCAGGAAAGCACCGACACTTGCCCACAGCTTTATGTAAGTTGCATCTAGAGTGCACTCTTGAGATTCGCCAACTTCTTTAGAAATAATTTCGGGAACTACTTTTATTCCTAAGGATAATTTCGCTAGATTTATTTTCACTTATAATTATGTGGTTAACTTATCGGACTGCGTCCGGATAGCGTCTGTTAACATCGATCAGCCGGTTTTGCGGTAGCAACACAGTTTTATTGCTGTAAGGTAATGCATTTATTCTTTGCAAATTCAAATACGAAAATACAAATGCAAAAGCAAATATGGAGGACTAGTCTAACTAAGTCTAACTTCGATGCTAGACTTTTATGGCGTTTAGACAGGAAAACGCGTTCAGCTGCATAATAAACTAGTAACCGTGGACGACCAACTAGAACAAGGTGGTTGCGAAAAACAGGGTAACAAGGGGCTACAATAAAGGTAGAAAAGAAGACCGAGGTTCAACTAAGATTAACGAAACTGAACCATTCAGGCTTTTCTGCTATAGTGACAAGAGTAGGACGATATGGATAAGCATGGCATGGGATTGAGAAGTGAGATATGAATAATAATTATAACATTAAGTTTAGTCCTTGTATGCAGCAAACCAAGAGGGTAAGGTCTACGAAATATCTTTCAGATCAACCAGCTCATTTTGCATATTTTTTGCACTTGGTAAGAAAACCAAAGCGGCATTATGCATGATTTGTTCTGCAAATGTTGCTAGTTCATGCATAAAACAACCTTCACAGGAATGCAGACTTGGGTAAAGTCTCTCTGCTTAATCTTTCGGCAGCGTTCGATACAATTGATCATCTTGCCAGGGCATCACTGGCACAGCACTGCGATGGTTCAGCTCCTGTCACAGTGGGAGACTCCGGAGCATCGATGTGAATAGACACAGATCATCCGAGGAATTTCTGAATTATGGGGTGCATCAGGGCTTTGTGATCAGTCCCATTCTTTTCATGGGTTACACTCTCCCTCATTGCCTAGGTGATTGCCATGCATCATCTAGGATTTAACTTCTATGCATATGCCATTCAGCTCTACCTCTGCTTTGATCCACCCCAGCCCTCTAGCATATCGAATCGCAACTCTCTTGCTGCATGTATTGATGACATCTTCACATGGATGGCAGAAAACTTTCTTAAATTTAATGATGATAAAACCAACTTACTATTTATAGACAAATCAAGTGTTATTCAGAAGTTGAAAAGGTTAACGCTTACAATCGGCTCTGTCAGCATATTTACTGTTTAAAGTGCATGAAATCTAGGCGCTATCTCAACAGTCAAATCTGTCTACTTTCAGCTAGATAAAATTGCTAGAATTTGAGCTTGTTTAAACATGGATACCACATTTAAATTGGTTCATGACTTTGTGACATCCCGCTTCTACTTCTGTAACTGGCTGCTTGCTGGTCTACCCACTGATGCAATTAGGCGCTTACAGCTGGTGCAAAACTCAGCACCTAGGCCTGCCTGTCGTGCACGTAGAAGTTTCCACATCGCACCACTTATCGTCAATCTGCACTGGCTCTCAGTCAAGCAGCGCATCGACTTTAAGGTTCTGTCATCCACTTTTAGGTCCCTTCATTCCTTGGCTGCAGCCTACCTATCAGATCTACTCCCCCAACTATCTAAGCATTGTACCACTCACTTTTCGGAATCTAATCGTTTACCTATACCTTGTACAAACCTCAAGGCCTTTGGAGACTGTGCCTTTAGTTTGTATGCTTCTAAAGCCTGGAATTCACCTTCGACTTGCGTCACGACATCCCTTGACTTGATCATATTTAAAAAGAAACTAAAAATGCCTCTATTTGTTACAGCATTTAGTTGGTCCGTGTGACTCGTCCTTTATATGCTTATCCGTGCTGACACTGTGCATGCTGCCACTACCCATATTTTCGCGCTGACCCTGTGCATGCAATCTCTAATCCTGATATGCTTGTTTTCATTGAGCATGCTGCCACTAACATGTGGTTATGCTTCCTTTGCAGCATATACGAAGTGCCTAGAAAGAGATTGAGTTCCCTGCGGGCACTATAGCAAATGCATTATTGTTATTATTCTTATCGTAAAGACATTGCTCATCTTGAGGCTGCCACGACGGGCCAGAAATCAGCACGCACCACACGCAGTGATGGCAGTGAGCGTCTTGCTAACTGTATTCTGTATTCTGTATTCTCAGGTCACGCCCAGTTGCCAGGCTAAAAATCTTGCTTTACATGTTAAACATTGCGGCTAAATATTTCAAGAGCATTTTTATTTTGAAGCCCGATGGCCGCACTAGATACAGAACGTCTGTCCTGTTTGGACGTGAAAGTCGAAAGTACGTCACTCGGAGTTTTTTAAATTTTGGAATAACTTGGTTAAACAATTTTGTGAGAGCCTAAAGATATGAACCTTCGACTAGGCGCGCAGTGGAATTTTCAGTGTCGCGTAAAAAAAATTAGGTAGCCCCTAGCTGGAGCGCTTCAAGCTGCTTGCAAAGGAAGCGGCAGCAGCTCTCTTCAGACCGATAACAATATAATTTATTCTTCGGCGTAGCTCTAAAATTTTCGTGCTCATTGTAAAAGTTTTTTGTCGCGCCTGGACTGACTCTGAAATTGCGAGCTGGAAATGCTCAGCCAGCATCTCGATCTTTTTAGCCTCATCTAAGAAAGTGCCTAGCATCATGAAGCTGCACACTGAATGCTTGCCTCACCACTTGTCTCTGGTGCTATTATATAAGCCTCGTAGCCCCTGCCCTCATGGTGGCCAGCATGAAGGACTGCCATGCTCCTTGAGGTGTTAAGCGCTGTACCCGGCGATGCACCTGCGTCACGCTCTGAGTCCAGATCGTCTTCGCTGGGCAGCTTAAGGCCTCAGGCTCTCTCTTTGCCTACGCCCCTTAAGTAGGAATATTTAGGCTGGTGCCGGTGCACCGGCTAAACTATAATATTCAGGAAAGGGGCAGAGAAATCGCGAGGCAACACATCTTTCGTGCTCGAAGTGCTGTCACAGAATAAGGTTCTTCAGAAATTCAGTAATATCTGTCTTCACTGTAGTGCTGGGAAACCTACGTCGGACAGCAGTTCTACAAGCTTGTGCTGATGCAGTTTTTTGTCACGGTCGGCGTGACTTTGCTTATGGACTTTCCACGAAGGTGAGCCTAGTACTAGCTAGCATGCTGTGCAACGTAACATATCTCATTGTGCTTGCGATATTTGAACATCATAATGCTTTTGATTTAAAGCAAACTATGGTAGTACAGCTAGCTATTACTTACACGGATTGCGTGCTATATTGTCTATCTGCATCATGAAAAAGACTTCGTATTCATGATGTATTCATATATATATTATTCATTTTCATAGCGCCCTGAGAGAACTTCATTTCTATTCAGGCGCTTCACATATGCCTCGGAGCTCGAGCCCACGACCTCAGCCAGACCTTGGTCGGGGCGAGCACCTTAACCACTGGACCAAACCAGCTATTAAAAAATTCGTAATTTCAGTTGTTATTATAAGCCTTTTTCTATTTGTCCTATTTCTATCCGTGCTCTATCAAGACCTGCTT